>JAQIWA010001513.1:0-17935 GCA_034693305.1 Eueremaeus valkanovi | reverse complement strand
TATATAAACTTTGAGAAAAAATATATAAATTCAGTTCAAACTGCATGTCATTATTCACTTTAGGCTTAGATTTAGTTAAGAATTATTTAATCAAAAAAAATATTATTAAATAATTAATTATAAAAATAAAACAATTTTTTGTAAATATTATAATAGATTACAAAAAATATATTTAATTACAAATGAATTGAAACCCAATTCAACCAAAAAATAATATAAAAACTAATTTAATTAAAATAAAGAATAAATTATTTAATAATCTTTTGGACGGCTTTCCGACATTCCCTCAACTTATGGCAAAAGTCCTGCAATTGAGGCAAAGATGCGGTAAAAGCCAAATCAGAGGAAGCGTTCGCACCGGTAGTGTCGTCGCCGGCGAGACTATCGATAGTCTGATCGCAATTAATATGAATTAAATACTGGATTTCGTTAATCCTCTCCCTATTGGCTGACTTAAGGACATAGAACTGATTCCATTCGCAGTCAATAATCTGCGGCAAAGACTGTCCGAACGTCTGGCCATTCAATAGATCTCTTAATTGTGGTCTAATATTGCGGTAAAAATCAATTAATTTCAAACAATTACTATTGGTTTGCGGTTTGAGTTCGTATTCTTCCAGAACTGATTGCATGGCTTCCGGACTCGAGTTGTGTTTAACCAATTCGGCGATCAGTGAAGAGACGGATAGTTTCAATAACTTGTCTTCAATTGAATCCAATTGCGATCCAATCGACTGATCGCTGGCTTCAGAAGTGTTTAACAATAAATGTTTGCATTCGTTAAGAATTGAATCCATTTTCTCATCACTTGTTCTGTTGGTCTTCAATAGCATTAAGCCGTCGATGACTTCAGAGCACAAATCCATATCTCATTCAATTGATTCCTAATATTATTATTAGTTTTTAATTCAGTTTTTATTTAACTTTTAATTACTTTTATTTTTAAACTCTCTCTAAATGTGAGGCGTTTTTGGAGTAAATATTGTTTAATATTATTATTATTTTCTTTTCTATAAAATCTTTTGTTAGACTGAACTCAATGTCTATTGAAATGCAATACAATTTCGTCAAACAATTTGTTGAACTTTTTCATAGCATTGCTTCAAAATCTGATACATTTGTGGACGTAATCTATAAACAGAATTTCACTTCATATACCGGTTAATATGCACAGTAAAGTACTGCACACTAATTTAACCCTGGTCAATGATCAATTATCCCATGCCAAAAGTTGCAGGCAAAATTATTTTACTTTTCAAAGCACTGTTATAATTCAAAGTTATATTCTATAGCAATACTACCTCAGAAATAGGACAGGTCTTATGTGATTATATGAACGAACTATAGAGCGCATTTCTAAGCAACAATACTAGCCTCGAGAGTGGTTCCAACAATGAAAAAGTTAGTTTCCAATTGTTTCTCTCGAAATATTTCAATCACTGTAAGAAAATCAAATCGAAAACTATTGAAATATTTCGTGAGAATTGTTTTTCATTGTTGGAACCGCTCTCGAGACTGGTATTGGTGCTTAAAAATCCGACCCCTAATAATTAGTATCATTTATATAATTATTATTATTATTAATTGCATTACTTAATGATGTGCTGACATACAAGTATCGACACATAAATTGCTTAAAATTTATTTATTTATTGCTCTTTTAGATCAATATTTTTGGTTTATAGTCGAGCGAAGACCGAACCGGAAACTAATTAATCATTGCATGAAAATCAGTGCAAACTTCAAAGCAGTGGATATTCAGCTCTCAATTCTTAGCCATATATTGCACGCAATGAGTGGCGGAATATAACAATCTTCTAAGAAATGCCATTTTTGGTGCACCAGTGAATGCGATAGTAAAACTTGTACAGGTCAAATTATCGAATTAAATATTGATTAAAATGTGATTTGAACTCAATTAAACAATTCTTTAGTATTTATATTACTCTATATTAATATTTAATTTAATTTCTGTTCTGATATACTGCTTGTGTCCGCCACTGGACTGCATGTCTTAATTTGTTGATTTGATTTTTCATGAGCACGTGTTGGACATACTATTTATGCATAATTTGTCACAGATTAGGACAGGAAGCATAAGTGTGGGTGTAATGGATAGACTGTGACCTCTGCTTGACTTGCGCTCGACTTCGCATTCAATTCATTTGCGATCAGCAGTCGATCAATAAGTGGTGATATCACTGATAACTGTTTCACATTTCAGATCAGATTTTCCTAAACTTTTTCTTTCTAATCAAAAAGTTTTATTTGAATATCATTTCCATTCAAATTCATTTCATTATTATTTTCTATTGATATTACAAACAATTTAATGAATTTTAAAATAAATGTTTTCAATAGTGTCGGTGCAGAAGAACTTTTTTGAATAGGAATTGATTAGAAATTATTTTGACTGAAAAATCTTAATGAAGATAATGAATGCAAATAATCCTCTTTCGGCCTTCCGTTCTAAGGGTGAGCGCAAGTATGACCTCCAACGGCAACGACAAGTGGCCAACGCTAGAGAAAGAGACCGAACAGAGTCTGTGAACTATGCGTTCGCACTATTAAGGAGTCTTATCCCAACTGATCCGCCCGACAGAAAGCTATCCAAAATTGAAACCTTACGACTGGCCGTCTCTTACATTCAACACTTGAATAATGTGAAGAATGCTCTGTAAGACTCATCTCAACTATATTTCATTATTATATCAAAAATACTCTGTATATTAATTCTTTTCTATCAGACTGAACGGGGATGAGCCGGATGATATTTGCATAAAAAATTCAAGAATTGGTTCATTCACTTCCAAAAATATTTGTACTTTTTGTATAACAAGCAAAAAACGGAATGTATGTACAAATTATGACTTTATTATAACTTATTTTAATTATAAAATTTTATTTCTCTTTCTTTATTGACTACAATATAATTATTAGGCTTTTCAGCAATTATTTTGTGAGACACCAGAAACATGTGAAGAGTTTTTATTGAACGACACTTTGGATAAGACCAATGATATTTGTGGTCAACTGTTCCCACAATTAAATGACTTCAATGTAATTAATTTCTGTGAAAACTCTTCGCTCAGCTATTTTAGCGCCTCTTCGTCTGCCAGTGATTTATGAAAGCATTTGTAAATATATATAATTTTAGCTCAACTTTAACCAAAAATATTTATTCAGTAAATTATTTTCCTTTAAATTTATTCATTGTTTGAATGTTTAAAAATATTTGTAATTCTTTTTTAAAACCCTTTTATTATATTTGAATAGCTTTTGCTTTACTCTTATTTGTCTTTCCGTTTGTAACCTTTGAACAAATTAAATGAAAAATTTAATAAAAATGTGAAAATAGTTCTCTATTACAGCAAAATATGAAATGAAATATAGAAACATTGCATTAATATAATCCTAAACACACTTTCATTTCATATACAGTATTTCATGAGTTAATTGAAAATATATTTCATTATATAATAATTCTTATGAATTCAATTTCAAATTGATTCAAGTGAATTATGAATTTGCATCCGAATTGTTTGTGTACTGAATAATAATAGAGTGAATATCATATGAAAACTTTATTCAAGATATGGTAGCACTCATTGACTTGCGGTTACATTAATGGCAAATAATATTATCAGCAGTTGTTATGGCTTTTGATTATACTTTATCTCAATTTACCTTTTCTTTCATTTGCCTTATTCTTCACTCTATTCTCTTGTAATAGACTTTGAAAGTTAAATAAACTTATAGCCAGATTATAATAAATATCTATTCCTTTCAGCTTTTTTGGGTGTGATTTACAATATTAGACTAAAAATAGTTTTCATTTTCATTAACCAACAAAATTCATATCGGGATCAATAATTCATATTTCAAGCCTATCAGTGAAAAATTTGATCTCAAAAGTATTTGACGTTTGCTTTAGTTATGCGAATGAAATATTCGCAAATAAGGTCTGAATGGCTAACAATTTATGAATGTTTACATTAAAGAACAGTTTTTTTTCTTCATCTCTGTCTTCATGTGTGAAACAGCAAACTGTTTGGCGAACTCTTGTCTCAAATCAGCCAAATGTGTGCTTAAGTGTTGAAAAGTTTTCTAAAACAGCATTGAATATGAATACCAATAATAATAAATACGAATACTTAAACTTATCGAGTATATCGATTTGTCTCATCATTATCGCACATATTGTCTCCGCTCAAGGTTTGCATAACATTCGTAAAAGTTTTGCTTTTATAAAGTTTTTGTTTTTACTGAAAAAATATCAATGAATAACTGAAATGAGTATTATTTGTATTAATGATTCATAAATACTTACCGTATGATTAATAAATAGGAATATAAATAAAGAGAAAGTTTTGTAATTATAAGACATGATTGCAATCAATATTTAAATTAAACTAATTTTTCAAACAAAACATTTATTCAGATATAAGTTCGGGTCAATCATCAGAGAGCGTGATATGTTCGCTGTCGATGAACTGTAGTAGTTGTATATCTCACCCAGAATGTGCTTGGTGCTCATCACTAACTTCCACTCAAAGCATATCTCGATGCGACTCATCCGACAATCTATTAGCTAATGGCTGTCCGGACAGTGATATTGTAAATCCTGCCTCAAGTGTCGAAATAATCAAAGTATTCATTCAACTAAATCATATAAAAAATATTAAAATCAAAAATAACCTTTCTCAACTACTATATATTAGGATAAAGTTCAGATAAAGCCGTCGGAATCTCCTGTTCAATTGCATCCACAAAGAATTCATTTACATATCAGAAAAAGTACAGAAAATATATTTTGGAAAAAATGAAATTAAGATTAATTTGCTTATGAATTATATTTATCCAAGATGATATCCAACGATTCCGTATCAAATACGAACAGGCACTCGACTATCCAATAGATTTATACTATTTAATGGATTTGACTTATTCTATGAAAGAACATAAGGAAAAACTCGTTGAACTCGCAGAGAGTCTCTGTATGTCTGCAATAGAATACACGAAAATAAGAATTTATATAAAATTATATTAATTTTATTTGAAAATAGCCCGGAATATGAATAATATTACAAAAATATTTAGACTTGGCTTCGGCTCATTCATCGACAAAGTGGTGATGCCTTACGCCAGTATGGTTTCGGCAAAACTTGCCAATCCCTGTCCGTACCGTATTGAATGTGCGCCTCCGTATGGCTTCAAAAATCATTTGCCACTCAATGATAATATAACGCAATTCGGTGTAGAAGTCCAGTCGACGCCACTGTCGGGCAATCTGGACAACGCTGAGGGAGGTTTCGATGCTATTATGCAAGTGATTGTGTGCCGACAACACATCAAATGGGGGGAACTGTCCCGAAAGATCATACTTTTTGCTACCGATTCCGTATTTCATTACGCGGGCGATGGAAAGTTAGGCGGAATTATAAAACCAAACGATGGTAACTGCGCTCAAATTACTGTGACTTTCCAAATGTCTGCCAAAATATATTGAAGTTTATATTGAATTTGCTTTTCAGGCGAATGCCATTTGAGCTCAGATGGAGTCTACACCGAATCAATTTTTCAAGACTATCCATCACTCGAACAGATTAATAGAGTGGTAACAGAATCCAAGATCAACATAATCTTTGCAGTTCCTGAGGACAGTATAGATGTGTATAGAAAACTGAGTGAACACATTCCGGGCTCGACTACAGGTCTATTGAAAGACGATTCGTCAAACATTGTGGACATAATTAGAGAAAACTTTCATAAAATTGCGTCAAAAGTAGAATTGAGAGACAATTCTTCAGATGCCGTACAAATTCGATACGTGTCCTCATGTCTGGGCGTTTCTAAGATTGAGACCAATACATGCCATAACGTGGGCATCGGTCAGACAATTGAGTTCGACGTAGAGCTCAAAGTGACTGACTGTCCGGCCAATGGACGCGAAACCTTTGTCATATCCCCGATCGGTATCGGAGAGTACACTGTTGTGGAACTGCACGTAATGTGCGAATGTGACTGTGAACTCGAACCCATAGCCAAACCCAATGCAACCGATTGCTCTAATGAGGGAACGTATGCCTGTGGTGTATGTGAGTGCCATCAGAATAGGTTCGGCAAAAAGTGTGAGTGCGATGGAGACGATGCCATCAGACAGGATATGATCGATCTGTGCAAAAGGTATGACTCATTGGCTTATATCCAATGAATGTATAATTAAAGATCAAATTAAACTTATTTTATTATCTGATAGTAATGTAAACACCAGTTCCATATGCAATAATCGGGGTGACTGTGTTTGTGGTGAATGTCAGTGTCATACTAGACCGGGTGAAATAATATCTGGCAAGTATTGTGAGTGCGATACTTTTTCCTGTCCTCGAGATATCAAAGGGCAGACGTGTGGCGGCTCTCAAAGGGGTTACTGTTGTAATGGGGAATGTCATTGCGTGGTAAGACTGTTCACCTTTTTTATACAATTGATCAAGCTCATTTGATGAATTATACAAATATGAACAGGTAGGATGGAAAGGTGCAACGTGTGACTGCAGTACATCCAACTCCACCTGTGCTTATGACCAAAAATCAAATAAAGTTTGTTCCGGAAGAGGAGAATGCCGTTGTGGGAGCTGTCGGTGCAATGAAGGATATTATGGACAGTACTGTGAAGACTGTGCCGTGAGTTCCAGTTTCTAACTTATTATATAGCAATTGCACAGATTTTTAAAAATATCCTACTCTTAAACCTACCAGAGCTGTGAGGGTCAGTGCAATACATTACAGCCATGCGTTGAATGCAAAGTATACAAATCGGGCTATTATTCTCCGGTCGAATGTCGTGACAAATGCACCTTTCCTTATGAGATCGTCGAATCATTAGGTAAGTCAGGTGCAATTATTATTTACTTCAAGGTCCAAGGTCTAAATTGTATTTCTTAACCGTTAAGTGCACGTATAGAGAGAGCACTTGAATAAAAATAAATATGAATTTCATTTACATTGATTAGATTTAAGAATAAATGAAATCTTGATAAATAAATATAGAATTAATTTTCAGACAACCAGGATAACGTCCGGCCCTGTATTTATTTTGACAGCGAAGACTGTGCTATCAATTTTGATTATGAATATAGCGACGGAAATAAGCTTTTTGTTCGGGTCAAAGAGGAACGTGAGTGTCCTGCAGCGGTCAACGCGAGTATAGTAGTCGGGTCAATAGCCGGGTCCATATTTCTGATCGGATTTTTATTATTACTTATTTGGCGTTTAATTATTTGGTATAAAGACAAGAAAGAGACCAAAAGGTTCTTAGAAGAGGTCAACAAATCCAAGCAAACGATGGTATTCTTATCAAGCATTCAAACAATTGATTAAATCTTTAAAAAAAAATCTCAAAAAAACCTAAATTGTATTCCAGGACAAAACTGACTCTGGTATTAATCCATTGTTCAAACCGGCCAATACTGTTCATGTGAACCCAATGTTCGGAAAGGGAAAGATTTTATGAATTGAAAGATGAATTCTTCGCACAAATCCTATTCCAGGCATAATTCACACTATAATTATTTATCATTTATTTGATCGAAAAATGCTTACATTTTTTTTGTACACATTTATAGTGCATTTGAACTTATTTTTCATCAAATTTTGTTCTATTGTTTATTTTCAACACATTTCATGAATTTTCTTATACAATAGTATTCTTTGAATTAATTAGGATTACATAAGAATTTATAATAAAACAGAATATAAACTATTTTATTGTATATTTTCATTCATTATTATTATAATTATTTAACTTTCTATTGAAATCAATTAAATTTAATCACATTTTTTCTAAGACTTTATTTGTCTCGTATTTATTGTCTTCTATAGCACGCGATTCAATATTTTGGTTATCGATTAACTGGTTTTGTTTAAAACTAATATTTTTCCTCTAATGAACTCTTCTTAGAAAATATTAGGTCTGGAATATTCCGAAACTTATCATAACTTTTCACCAGTGATGGGCAACATATTTGACTTAGAGATATTGAAAGCTTAATCGTTGAATATTGGCTTAAAACTTATCATGCTAAACACAGTTTACTGTTCATTATCTATTGGATTAATAGAGAAATCGGCATAACTTACAATATTTAGCCATTAATTTATACAGAATATTTATAATTGAGCCTACTCTGCCCATCCCTGGCCTTCTTTGCTAAATCTTTTGCATTGGTTCAAATGAATCATTTAATGACAATACATATAAAAAGATAATTTCTTTGATTTACTCTTTCAAACGACTTTTGTTCGACTCGTCTGTATGTTTGCTATTCTATTGCTTGTCTTCATTTGATCACAGCTTTGAAGCAAAAAATTGTCTTATTTTAGAAATCAATTCAATTTTAAAGCAATGGATTTGAAATTAAACTTATTGACATGTTTTGTACTTTTAGCCTGGATGAGTTCTGCCGCACAAAGTAAGCAATTAAGTTCTAACCATATCAAGTATCAATATTGATCGTAATCAGGTTCATTATTATTAATAATATCTTTAATTAATTTTTTGATTAATTTAATTAATAGTTTTCATTCATATCTGACATATAATGCTTTCCAATAACAGGTCGTTATATTCCGAGTCAATATAATGCTGACGGAGAAGTTGAATTTGTGACCGGGTCACCAGATGGAACTGATCCGGGAAGTGGACCAAGTGGACCAAGGAATGTATTTAAAGACTGGATGAATTTTGTCCAGGGATTTTTTAAAGGTATAATTATTATGAACTTACAGTTAGTTTTCTATAAAATTTTTGATTAACCCATAATTTTGATTAACCTCTGATCCACCACAAGACGGCAATTGGAATAATGGAGGTCCGGCCAACTTCGCCAAATTTATTGGCAATCAAGTGTCAAAATTGGTTGAAATGCTGACCAGAGATGATAATTGGTTTTCGAAGTAATTTTATTCGCAAACAATTATTTGTATAATTAATGAAATCTTTAAATAAATATGACTTAAAGTTTGAAAAACTATTAAATATTTATTATTATTCTGAATGTAATGCACAATAAATATGTGTTTTGATAAATCAAAGCCATTTGATAAATGAATTTAACTTGATTACAGAATTGGCATCAAAACATTGATTAACGATCATATCTGACTCAATGAAATACCCTGCACTTCTTTTGACTATCAATGTCATTTCAATATGAATGGCTAAAAGATTTTAAACCAGTTTATTTCTCAAATGAATTTTTCAATTATTAAATAAATATTCTTCAGTCGATTCGCTTATTTTGTTTAATAAGAATTAAATAATTCATAGAATAATTGACTGTTTATTGAATAATATAATTGTTATGAGAATTAAATAATATATCAATTTATGTGAAATTTACTGATTATATGATTATATCATTCAATGAAAGGATTTTCATTGCTTTTTGAATTTGTTAAATCATTTTGAGATGAAATGTTGTTTTGCAGAGTTTGTGGTTTAATACCACCGGTTCTTCTACTGGCGCGCAATGGGTTCTCAAAGCTGGGCATTTGGGGCACTTTTAGGTTCATTCGCCTGAAGGCATATAATCCCAGAGCTATCAGCACTGCAACACCTAATAAGACCCCGATTACAATGCCAGCAGTCCTGCCCGCATGTCCAGAGTCTTCATTACTGGAAGAGGTGTAGATTTTTTTGGCCGAACACATATAGTAGTTATAGCGCACATAACCCCCGGACTGCAGACACGGAGCCTGTTTCCACATTAGGTCCGATGACCTGATTTCCACGCAATCAGAGGAGTGATCGTCCAATTGAGTCGTTGTATTCGTTGCGGGAATTGCTGTCGGATCCCAATATGTGAAGTCCAGAGGAGAGCCGTCTTCCCAACCGTATAGACCTGAATGTGTGACCAATTGTGGAAAGGAGTTAAACATTTTTTAACACAAATGATTTGGTGTCGAACCGCTTGTATCCTTTGAGAGTCCGATCCAAGTGCTATAATAACTAGTTTTTGTTAACTTATTACTCAAAAGCATTAATTCGTGTTTCGAGTGAATTGAAGCTAACGTTCCGTTTCTTCTTCGGCACTGATAGGCCGCGTCATTGTATGTCATGACACTAGCCATCAAAGAGCCTTTCAGATCAACACTGAACCAATAACAATGATCTGCAGTCTTGTCCACATCAACCCATCGGAACTTTTTGTCGTATTTGCCATTAAGTGGAGGACAGATACCATTCTTATTGCTATTGATTTTCGGGACACTATTTGTAGATATTTTGCAAATGAATGGCAGATTTGAGTCACAGAATGTTGTCCTCCACGTGCCGTTGCTTCTGAAGAAGGACACACATTCCTCTTGAGGTTGATCTGCGAACATAGGCTCATCTCTGTCCCAATTAGTGAAATAGTTGGGCCAGTCGTCCGTCCATTTGAATGCCTGTATGGCTGTTGTATTCGACTGTACGTCTGATTTCAATCCAATCCAATATTCGTCAGAAAATTCGGATCCGTATTCAGTCAAATAATATCTGAGGAATGACTGCTCAAACGGGTCGACTATTGAGACCAGATGTGAGCCTTTCATACCCTGACAGTTCTTCTCTGCATCTGAAAAGTCTTTCAATTGATTTGAATCCAGACCATTTGAGTCCACAACAAAATAGCATGAATTCCGGTATTGAAAGAAATTATCAAAACCAGAGATTTTACAACTTTGGACATCCAATGTGGACGGGTTCGGGTAAGTTGTGCCTAAAATCAAATATTATTTCATTAATAGTTCTTTAATACAATTCATAGCAATAATTATCAATACTCTTGTCCTTTTCACAAATGACTGGATGAGTTTCATTACAGTTAGTTCGGACCCATTTTCCAGTTAAGGTAAGATTTGTGTTGAGTGTAACACAATTTAGTTTAAAGTTCATGTCAGCCAAAGTATTCCAATTCATAAAATCTACCCTTTTCTGTGAATCCCAGGTCCATCTAATTTGATTGACATTTATATTGTTATTTAAACAAAATTATAAGTTATATGAATTCAATTACGAATATGATCTGCCGTTCCGTTTCATCCCTATATAAGCGGTGGGTTTGTCTGCAATCAATGAGGTTATGAAGTCCTGTTCGTTCTGGGAATGGATTGTCAATAACTCTGCGCCCAAAGCATCGCATGTTTTGATTGCATCGTTGAAATTCTTCGCAATATTTATATATTTAATACACTTTTCGTTCTCAAATTGATACCAATCTTGCAAATAAAAAGTCAGCCTGATTCTATTTTCAAATTTTACAACCAAATGAAACAATCAATACCTGGGGGACAATTGCCTGGAGGTGCTGATGTTGGGGGAACTACCACTGGATCGCTCAGACTCTTCTCACATATATAATTGTAAACTGTATTGCAATCCTCTCTATACCAATATCCTTTATCCCTGGCCAAATTATTATAGGGCGAACTTCTGATGCCTACACAACGACCTGTAATGAACGCATTTTTAATGAGATTCTACTTGGTAGTAAAGGTTGAAGGTCCAATTCAGCTTACCTTGAAAACGCACATCACTGGGCATTTGATCGCCGTTAGATGTTTTACCGGAATATATATCATAATTAATGGGTGTGTTGTCTGTCCACTTGAATTGTCCTCTCTTACCGCCCAAACTGTGTAATCCAATCCAATAGACGTCACCGTAAGTCCAGCCAACGTTAGGCCTAACTGAGAGCCAGCCATTGTCTGTACCAGAGTGAATTGAAGCCAGGTTTGCCCCTTTAGAAAGACAGTGCTCATTCGCATCATGCCAACTGCCCCGGGTGTAATATGTTGAGAAATAATAGCAGACCTTACTGTCAAAGGTCACCCATTTATCAGTACTTGTCGTATATGTGGGACAATCGTAGTATTCTATAATATCAGTAATAATATAGAACTGGATTACTTTACTATTATAATAGTACAGTTTGATACCTACTGGGTACATTTACTGGCGATGTCGTCGGCCGTATGACAGGTAGTGGTAGAAAAATTGGACCATTTCCTTTTTGTTGCGGAAAATCTATTGACCTTTTTATATAATTTTTAGTCACATTTTCACCATTACTCGAATTAATTTCGAAAATCAAATGAAAACAAATGAAAAGAAAAATTTTAAAATTCATTTCCGATTCAAATAATTCTTGAATTAAGAATGAGATGAATAATGAATAGAATTATAATTTATAAATGATTTTAACCCAAATGGTGGGCGTATTTGAATATTGAGCTCAATTTATAGAAGTTTTCGAAAATAGAAATTTCAAATATTTGTGATTTTTATCATTAAAAGACACAATGAATGCAATCATTATCTCTCGAATAGAAGTCAAATAACTTTTAATATATTTATTAATAATAGGAGTAATAGTTGTGTTCAATACAATCAATATATTATCAGATTCTCAATTAGTTAATGAGAACACCCAGTGTCCAATGAGCGATGAACTGGCCATTTGACTATTGTTACTAAGTTATCAAGATGATTTTGTACAAAGTTAGAGAGAAATTCATGAGATAAGAGTTACAGGTATTAACACATTGATCGATAAGTCTTAAGAATGTAATCAATATTTTTTACAATCATTACAAATGAGTACTAAGTGTCAGACAATACTTAACTTTATTAATATTATATTACAAAAGGTTTTCCAAATCTTAACAATATTCCAGACTTTTAAACAAGTTTTCATTTAATTGATTCGTAGTTTTAATTAAATAAATTAGATTTAAAATTATTATTACTATTACTGCTGAACGAATGGGTTGTCATGGGTTCGAGAATTAGTCAAATCATTTGAAGATTTATCTGACGTTTCGTTTTGCAAAGTCTGTGACTTCACAGGACTTGCGGCTCTTCTACTGGTGCGCAATGGGTTCTCAAAACTGGGCAGTTTGGGTACACTTAAGTTCTTTCGTCTCATAACATATATACCGATTCCTACCAGTGCTGCTATGGCTATAAGCACACCAATTACAATGCCAGCAGTTCTGCCGCCGTGTCCGTCCGAATCACCTGAAGTGTAGACTTTTTTGGCCGAACAGACAAAATAATTGAAATGAGCCAGGCCACCGTTCATTAAGCACGGGGCCTGAGTCCACTCAAGGTCACTTGATCTGACTTCAACGCATTCATTGTTGTGATCGACGTTTTGGTTCGTTGTCTGCGTTACGGGATTTGCTTTCGGATCCCAATTAGTGAAGTCCAGAGGAGAGTTGTCTTCCCAACTGTACTGACCTGAATGTGTGGCCAATTGTGGAAAGCAATGAATAGATTGTTTGACAGAAAACTCATTTTTAGGCAAACCTTTTGAATCCTTCGTGAGTCCGATCCAAGTGCTGTAATACCGAGCACTCGACAACTTACTGCTTAATAGCGTTAATTCATGTTTCGAGTGAATTGAAGCTAACGTTCCGTTTCTGCCCCGACATAGCATTGAGGCCGCGTTATAGGACATGACATTATCCATACGTTGGTCGACACTAAACCAATAACAACGATCTACAGTCCTGTCCAAATCGACCCAACGTTGCTTTTTATCAGAGTATCCATTAATTGGAGGACAAACACCTTTATTACTGTTGACATTCGGAACAGGATTTGTAGTGGTTTTGCATATGTAAGCAAAAGGCGAGTCACAGAATGTGGTCTTCCAGGTGCCGTTGCTCCGGGAGTAGGCCACACATTCCTCTTGAGGCAGGTCTGCAAATAGAGGCTCATCTCTGTCCCAATTAGTGAAATAGTTGGGCCAACCGTCGGTCCATTTGAATGACTGTACGACTGATGCGGTCGACTCTGATTTCAATCCAATCCAATATTCGTCAGACTTTCCGTATTCAGACAAATAATATCTGAGGAATGACTGTTCAAACGGGTCCACAATAGAGACCAAATGCGAACCTTTCATACTCTGACAGTCCTTCTCTGCATCGGAAAAGGCTTTGAATTGAGTCGAATCCCTGTCCACTACTAAATAGCATGAATTCCGGTATTGAATGAAGTTATCAAAACCGGGTATTTTACACTTGGGTGCATCCAATGTGGACCGGGTTTGCAGAGATGGACCTCAAGTAAAATTGACATTTAATAACTCAAAGAATAGAATTCTATTGTTTTCAATACTCATGTCTTTTTCACAAATAGCCGGATGCTTTTCTTTACAGAGAACAGGATTCCATTTGCCCGGTTGGCTAGTGCTTGTGCTAATTGTTGAACAGTTGGCTCCAACCGTATACCTGTTTATTGGAATCCAATTGGAATAAGTACCCTGCTTCTGTGAGTCCCAGGACCACCTGTTTTGAGAATTCTTTTATTAGTTTGAATCGACTTTATATATAACTGAATTGATGTCACACTCACTGTCCGTAATAACCACTTCGTCGGTATCCTATATAAGGGGTGGCTTTGCCGGCAGTTATAGCTGTTATGAAAGCCTGTTCTGTCACCGACTGTATTGTCAACAATTCTCCGCCCAATTGACTGCACCTGATCTTCGACTGATCGAATGTCATCGAACTGTTCACATATTGAATACACTTCCTGTTATCGAATTGATACCAGTCTTCAAACAATAATGTATTGAAAATATTTTTCATTCAATCAAATAGTTTTCATACTTGCGGGACAATTGCCGGGCTCTTTGGGCGGGTATATTGGAGTACTGTGTGGGATCAGACTCTTCTGGCACACATAGTTTGCATATGTATTGCAATCTTCTCGATACCACTGACCCGCATCCTTTACCATAGCCGTAGCCGAAGACATTCGGATCATTACACAACGGCCTGTAAGAGGAAGAGTGGAGTCATTAGACGAGTCACACACACAGTATGTGCTTCGCAATCAAGTTATTGATATCAAACTCAATCCCTCTCAGACATGAGTAAGTGCTTTACAGTATTTTAATAATGGATCTTGCACAGTACTGTACAGTACAGTATTATTACAGAAAATCTCTATTCAATTACATTTGATTGGAGTTATAAAAAGCCTCACAATATATTTGAGTCATTGTAATAAGACAGCTACAATTTAATGATAATCAACTAACCTTGATAGCGTACATCTTTGGGCACTGGATCGCCAGTAGATGTTTTGTTTGAATATAAGTGAAAATTGTCGATCGTATTGTCCGACCACTTATAATCTCCTCTCTTTCCACTCAGACTATTAAAGCCAATCCAATACAGGTTCCCGTAAAACTTGCCCGTATTAGGCCTATAGGACAGGTAGCTATTAACGCTAATATTGTGAATCGATGCAAGAGTTCCTCCTAAAGCTTTGCAAGCATCATTAGCCCCGTGCCAAGTGGCTTGGCCATATTGAGATGGATAGTGGTAGCAAGTCTTGTGGTCAAAAGTAATCCACTGTTGAGTTGGAGTCATAAATGTCGTGCAGTTATTAAAGGCTGAAATAATTGTCAAATAAATAAATCTATTTTTTATTGATTATAATTATGTTTCAAACCTCTATACCTCGCCGGAGGTAAAGTCGGTACTGGTCTGTACGGTGTTCTACGTATTTGACCACTACTTAAATGATTGGAAAAAATTGACAGAAAAGTTATAAAAAACAAAATTTTTGAATCCATTTCTGTTTGCATTAATTGTTTTCAAGTGAACCGAATTGTGAACAGATTTTTAATCAATTTATAGGAAAATATAGACTTTGTTTATCCAATAGAGGGGTGTATTTGAAGCTATATTTATAACACTTCAGTTATAATTGAAAAATTCGAATCAATTGTGGTTATCACCCGAACAGTGCGATCACTGATCAGTATCATTTGGCAGAATTGGGGAAGTGAACGAAGGGGCCACAAGCTTATTGGGTAGATAGACAAAGGGTTAAGGGCGGAAACATCCACAATTGGTCATTGGAATCTGGGTTTAGACCAGGATGACATTATATTTGCTAATATGACATACAATTTCAAGGCTCAGCAGTTCTATCATCGCTTAAAATAATTTTAAAATTAATATTTCCATAAAATTCAGTGCAGATGTGATCAATACAAATGAATTTCTATCGATTGGATCATTAGTCTGATTGCAGAGAAGAAGAATGTTATCAATAATATACAGATATTTTGCTTTGTGTTAATTGTATTCGCATTTCCACCGAAACAGACAATTGGTTCAGTACTCGCCTACTATTAGTCCAATAATTCAATGACAATCAATGATCATATGGACGATACAGTTATTATACTCTACTGTAGAGTTTTCAAGACATATATTCTGGGTTATAATAAATTCATTGAAAATAAGTTGTGACAGTTTATTATATACAGGTATAAAATAGTACAGGTAAGTTATAATTTCTCTAAAGTATAAAGGTAGCCAATTGCCAGAACTTTATCTGCCTATTGTTAACTATCGGTATCTGTGCCCTACATTGTAAACAGTTAATCAGAATTTGCAAAATAGTTATTCAAATACAATATAATTGTTATAATTATCAAAATATTAAGTAATTATTAATTTTAAATAAAAATAAATATTAATAAAAAGTAACCAAAGATTTTGTCGTAGTATTGATGTGACTGTGCAGGGAATTGACATTAAGATCTGAGTGCTTAGTGGTCTTGTGAAGAGTTAGGCCGAGCCCAGGCAACTGCCGGCTCATTACTGGCTGATCTGTTGGTTTGAGACCTACTGTACAACGAATTCTCAAAACTTGCAAATATTTGAGAATTCGGTCGATATTTCTTTAGAGCATATAAGCCAATGAATACAATGCTCACAATTAAACAAATTACCCCGATTGCAACACCTGCTTTAGCACCCGATGACATTCCTTTTTCATGTTTTGTACCTCCTTTCTGAGGCGCTGTAGTTGAGAATCCATTGGTTGCCACTGTTGTTGACAGAGTTCTGGTGACAAAAGGACTAACATTTACAGGGGTTGTAGTCATTGACGGCTTTATTGGTTTATAAACTTTTTTGGCCGAACAGACAAAATAGTTTCGTTTATATCCAGAACAGTCGGTCTGTTTCCACTTCATATCATTCTTCATGACTTGGACGCACAGGTGGTACGAATCGTCGTTTAAATTCGATATATTTCTAGCAAATATCTGCGACGGATCCCAATTAGTGTAGTCCAGAGGAGAGCCGTCTTCCCAGACATAGGCGCCTGAATGTGCAGTTAGTAGTGGTTAGTAAATAGTTGTCTAAACATTTCGTTTGACAAACCGTTCGGGTCTATCGAGAGTCCGATCCAAGTGTTGTAATAATAGTTAACATTTAATAACTTATTACTCAAAAGCATTAATTCGTGGTTTGAATGAATCGAAGCTAACGTTCCGTTTCTTCGCCGGCAATGAAACGAAGCGTCAGTCCAGGATTGAAGGCCAGTACTACTGGCGATCCCTTTGCGATCAACACTAAACCAATAGCAATGATCTAATCTCTTGTCCAAATCAAGCCATCGGTACTGCTTATCATAATTGCCATGAAGTGGAGGACAAACACCGTTAGTATTGCTATTCATTTTCGGCAAAATATTTGAAGTGATTTTGCAAATGTATGGCAAACAAGAATCACAAGATGTCGTCCTCCACGAGCCGTTGATTCTGGAAATGGTCACACATTCCTCTTCAGTCAGATCTGTCAACAGGGGCTCATTTCTGTCCCAATTAGTGAAATAGTTGGGCCAGTCGTCTGTCCATTTGAATGTCTGTACGGCTGATGTGTTTGACTGTACGTCTGATTTCATTCCAATCCAATACTGATTAGACTTTCCGTATTCAGACAAATAGTATCTGAGGAATGAATGTTCAAACGGATCCACTATTGAGACCAAATGCGAACCTTTCATACTCTGACAGCTCTTCTCTGCATTTGAGAAGTTCTTGAATTGAGTCGAATCCCTGTCCACTACTAAATA
>JAQIWA010001512.1:0-17937 GCA_034693305.1 Eueremaeus valkanovi | reverse complement strand
GGGTATACCCCCCCCTGGACCCCCCCCCCTCTGGACATCCCTGATAATACGAATAACACATTCGCTGATAAAAAATTTATAAAAGAGTTTATTTTGATTACATATAAGTGATTAAACGAATTAATAATATTATATAATATATCATAAGTTATTTCATTAATATAATAATTATAGACAAAAAAAGTAATTTTTTGGCCCAGAAGTCAGAAAACATTATTCAATACTATTTTCGATAGACTGCAAAGTATAATCGATTGAATGATTTGCTTAATTAACACACATTTGCTATTAAGACGATATAAACGTCTTTTTATGAAACTTATGAGTAATTACTTCTTTTCTCATTACGAGTGAAAATGTAATTTGAGATTAAGTTTATGAACTCAGGAGTTAATAGTCGATACTTTTCGCCATCAATTAGTTCTCAGCTCTCATATGATTGTGTTTTTTTTTCTAATTAAATAAAATACATTTTTATTATTAGTTTATAAAATAGATTTTCACCCGAACACACATTTGAATGTCGAAACTCTGTTCAAATATTTATTCAGACGTATAGACAGACATAGACATGGATTAAATCTTTTTTATCAAACTAATCGATTCGACATTCAATATATAACGGCTTTCTTTCTAGTGTTGAAATATTTTCTAGAATTTAGATTAAAAATTATAAAAAAATTTTCATATTTCAGAATTGGATCTCATTTTTTCGGTGAAAAATATTAGAAAATTGTTGAGAAAACTCTGCACTCATTCAGAACTTTTGTGAGAATACCTTAAATTAAATTTATTTTTGTTTAACTTAAAAATACTAATTTCAAAAACGAACAAAATTCCTAAAATAATATTAAATTTTCTCTTTTGTTTGAAAGTAGACTTAAGAATTACCTTGAATATTTTCATGGTTCAATGACTTAGATTTCAAGGTAACAAAGTTATGCTCAAATCCTGCTGTTGCTATGATATTTTGTCATGGCCAGTTAGCATTTATGATGATCATGACACAAGCTGAATGATAATCAATTAATCAAGAAAGTTATTAAGTTCACAATTTTATACCATTTAATAACACATATTCAAACGGATATGCATTAAATTTCTTCAATTAATAAGATTTTTGTCACACGTTTTTGTGGCCGACTGTACAGACTGTATACAGCCTTGTCTTGTAATTACAATTATGGTTCGATAAGAATCTGATTCATTGCTCATTTGAAACAAGCAATAAAATGGACACAATATCCAACACTTCTTGTTTGAGTGGCACTCGAAAAGGCATTAACCGAAAGAATATATCGAATCATTCAAGTGTTTACAACAGAATATTCTGGATATTTCATAGAATTCTTATACAGTGTAATGGAATAGAAAATTTTTTATATTATATATGCATTCAATTTAAGAATAATTATATGTCATTATAATTGTATGAAATAATATTTGTTCAGAAAATCATTTCTTTTCTTGAGCCACTTATCGGTACTTCTAAGCTATTGCGAAACTAAGCTGGGTCACATTTAGATCTATAGAATCGATAATCTCAGTTAAAGAGAAAAATCTATTTTAAGAAAAGACAATTTGATTACAAAGTCTGTTCGCAAAGAATTTAATCCAATTTATTGTCTGACTTTCGTAAAACACAGGTTGACTGACCGAAAATCTAGGTTGATCTAGTATCTAGGTATGAATTGCTTGTTAGTATTGCAAACACACGTCCGAATCACTGCAATTAGGACTGAAGAATAGGAGTCAGTCGTCAGTCAGTCCTAATTTAAAGTTGAAATTATTTTTTCGATTCTTTAAAACTTCTGTAACTTTGCAAATGATCAAACTGAGCCATGTGCACTCAACACAGCATTCTTGGTCATCATTAGATCCACCTAACATCACTCCTTCAAATATAGAAATCATCTTGATTAAATTAATTGACAACCTGGTGCAATTCATCTATAACTACAACTAAAGACGTCAATATTTGTGCTCTGATTGGCCAGAATTCTAATAGAATTTGTTGGGATTGTTGGTCTAATTCAGTGGAATTTGCATTATAATGATTATTCAAATTGTTGTAAATATTTTATTCATTTTATGTTAAATTAAATGCTTCTACAGTATACAAAAATCTTCAGCATCATGTCTATATACAAATAGCATACTCTGGCTATTTTTTTTTGTTAATTAATTTATAGCGTTTTCAATCTACAGTTTAATATATTATATGAATAACAATGAATAGCATATTATATCTGAAGAAATTCGGCATAAAATGTAATAACAATTATTGTGAAAAAATATTAGAATTGAATCAAATTTTAAAGAATACAAACAAACAAAATGAGAAATAATAGTCATTTTTCTATAGAATTATTTTTGAAACATATATTTAATAATTTAATGTTTAAAAAAATGAACAAAAAAAATAATGAAATTACTGTAAAGATTGTAATAAATTGTTAGTGAATATTGAAAACAGAGTTTTTTATACTTCACTTTCAATGATATGTTTTGCTTCAAATGATTTATAACTTAGTTATTAATTAAAAATACTATTAAAAAATGTTTATAAAATTGTGCAAAACATAAGCGAGTCTGACATCAGAGACAATGGCATCTGGATATCCAAAGGTAACTGTTCTGTACAGTAATTAGAATTTCTACTAATTCTACACTCAATACAATTGCATTGATTTTGATTACAATCGATATAATCATTGGTGTCGTCGACAACAACAATAGTATTCATATTATTCCTGTATTCCTGATCAACAAATAGATCCGAATTATTGCTTGAATTCTTAACTTTATTCTCAATATAGTTGTCATTTATGACTACTTTTGTTTCATGAAATGTAATGTTTTCTGTATTCTTCTGAGTAATGATTTTGTCGTTCTTTGATAAGTCTTTTCCTACCGATCCGTCATTTTTAAAACTTTGATTGGATATGGAATTAGTTTCTGGCGTTGAAGACATCCTTTCAGTCATTAATAGGATTTTGTGAATCTATGTGAAAGAATAGTTTCCAAACAATTGATAATTATTTCCAAAATTCAATTATTTTGAATGAATTTTAAAATGTTTTTCGGATATAATCAGTCGCCAGAACACAGAATAAGTATTTCTCGACTTCATTCAAACTTTGCTATCAATTCAAGTCTTCTGAACTGCTCTGAAGTCCATCGAAGCGAAAATACTCATCATTTTTATTGGATTCAAATCTTTTGGCTTTAATTCTAATGATTGAGAACTTCATTATTAATGAATACAATGGCAAAGACGACGAGTGACTGCTGTGTGTGTTATCTGAATAATGAAAAACTTCTAATGACTACTCATTCAGTTCTATTCGTTTGAATTAATGAAAATCCTATACAAATAGAGAGAATATACTTCTGTATTGAAATATTTCAAACATATTGTGTAAGTTATCATTTGGAAGCAAAATAAGGTATTTTCGTTATATTCAACACTACTATTGATAGACATTTCAATTTCATAGTAATTGTGCAAAAATTAATCAATTCATACAGAATTCAATGTAAGCTATTCTGAATAGGTTTTCAATTCAATGAATCGGTACTAAAATTTTATATTTCAATATATTTTTCGAATTCAAGCCAAACCTGGAATTAAATATTGATCTTATTTTTCATCATTCATCACAAGACGTAAAGATTTCTGTCACTAAAAAATAGTATAAATAGCAAACAGTTAGCAAAGGAATGGGATGACCCAACCCTACCCAACATTTTTATCAAGAATTGTGCTCTACTATTGGCAAATTGTGCTTCCCACTATGAGTTCCTCTACTCTTTCATGCACAGGTAGCCTGAACTAGAATGTGGGCTTTTGGCAAAAATAACTGTTCAATTAGGCATATAATTGCTCTAATGATAGGATTAATTAGAATAATAGGTAATTAAATACAAAATTATTGCAAATATATAATGAAATTAAGATAAGAGTCATTTCAAACAATAAATATATATTAAAATTGTTTAAAGAAATGTCTAAAGAAATACATTCGTAATTAAAATCTTAAGTCTATATATACTTAACACTTGAGGCAATTTAAATGTTAGAGTTGAGTCCTTCACTCTTCTTCTTATGCCCAGAATGTACAGGAATTTCAAGATTTTCAAATCAAAATTTCAACGAATTGTGTGTATTGTTTGCATTTACACTTCAAATACAGTATAAATATTTTCTCAGATATAATCTGACTTTTGCTTTAAGACCTAAAATATTTTGTCAATATTTACAGAATATTCTGTTAAAGCAATTCTTATGTTCAGTGTATAAGAAAAATGTTTAAACATTACATGAGATTTCCATTTCGCTGATGCCGTCTATGAGACTAACAATAAAGCAATCGATTTTTAGATTAAAGTCTCCGTCAAATAATTCAGCTCCGGATCATTTCTTATAACTTTCACGCAAGCAATTAAAAAGTAGTTAATGCACATTAAGGTCAGGTTTTATCATTCATATCAATAAGAAATTATACTTTGATTGCCTTAAATACGATAAAGGCATACAAAAAATCAATTTAAACAATATTAGTGTCATATCTATTATAACGCTAGTTATTCTCATTATACCCGGGGGTTAAAGTATGAACATTATATTCATAACTATATTATTTTCCAATCTTTATATTTATCACAAACTAATGATTTGCTCAAGCTAATGCCTTATTACCTAAATTAATCTACTTTCTACTCTACACTCAGATAGGCACTCAGATGGGGGTACAGGGAGTACCCGGCCCGTGATTTTGGCTGACTCCCTGTTTTTCGGTGAATCGGAGGAAAAACTAAAAAATGGGGCACTTTTTGGTAAAAAAATTGATTCATTGACGCCTTTTGGCCAAAATGTTTGGCTTACCCCCAGTCGTCAGACTTATTGCCTATCTCTGCTCTACACAGGTATATAAGAGGGTATATGAGAGCTTAGGCTCAATTATATTATAGAAATAAAGTTCAAAAATATGAAAGTGTCTTATTTTCATACATTTTGCTACACTTCTGAAAGGATGTAATTTGATTAAGATCAATTTGAGTCTTTTAAGATCGAATTCTATTAGTTTCAGCCAACCTAGGCTCATTTAAATTGAGTCAGGTATATTTAAAAATTTTAGTGTGGGTATTTTGCCACTTGTATTTTGCCAATTTATAATCTTGATAAGACACCCATTATCTGTGATTATCCTTCAAAATTCATTGCAATAAATAATCTCATTGTTTGAATGAATGACTCATTTTTAAGTTAAACTTTCAAAAGCTCTTGAATTCGAAGGCAAAGAACTTGAATCAAATTGAGTGATGTTAGGAGAAAATGTCATATCAATCTAGAAGACGAGAACCAAAGGGTTTAAATCCTGCTATTTCATTTTGACACCCGTTATAATAAGGTTTATTATCTGTTGTTTTGTTAATATTTAGTGCAATTTCATTGTTATTATTAAAAATAAGGTCTAAGAACTCATTCTATTCTTAACTCATTTATTTTTAAAATTTACCTTGGTTCGGTCAAATTTAGTCAACTTCAGCTAAATTCGGTCAAATTCGGCTTAATTACGGCCAATTTGGCTAATATTCTGTAAAAATTGTTCAAACGCAGTATTTTCACCAAGGTTCGGCAAAAAAAGTATACCCCTACCTTGAAGCATCACCCCCCTGAAATTGACGAGTCTGGATAGCCCTGATATCTGATAGCCCTAATATTGAGAATAACTTTTTAGATTTAAAATGTGTCATAAAATCGCGAAATATACTGATAAACGATAAATATGTTTGCATTGCATTGATGTCAAGTTCGGCATTCAATATATTATTAGCAGATTTAATGATGTTTTAATCAATAGCACAATAATTAAAAAAATCTTTTGCAAACATTTCTTTTATAGACAGTATTTGACAATATATTTATATTGCATAGACTTAAGACATGATTGACTCATCTCTACCCAATTTATCGCAAGTCTACTGAATTTCAGTGAAACAAAAGCAATAATATTTGAGTTGAATTACATATTAATATAATAATAATCATTATTCTGATTAAATATTCTGCTTTTCACTTCAAAATTAATGTCAACCGAAGTTCAATTCAGAATACAAACATTTATTTGTCTACTCTTTATATTATAACAACCAATCGACTCATGTCTAACATAATTTCATTTAAAAAAATTAAAAATATTTTTTTTTGTAAATAATAACTGGAAAACAAGAATGATATTTACAAAACAGATGTGTCATTCCCTGATTACCTCACTAGCAGTCAGATAGAAATATTCGCTAAAAAATTAATTAAAATTCAATCCGATCTCTAAACCATTAATAGGTTAGAGAGTTATATGTTGTATATCTAGTCAATTGAATAATACCTTTAGATTAGAGAGAAATATAGGCAGAAAACACAGTTCGAGAGAGAGTGTTATGAATTGAATAGAAGTACTGTTAGAGTACTGACGAAAAAAAGCTGAAAAAACAAATGAATATTAGAGTTGGCATCAAATGTATTGAATATTTGCATTATTGATGATGCGTCAACAAAACATACACTGAATCGTTTGCAGAATACTGTAGAATCACATAAATACATAAATAGATAAAAAACTTATTAATATTCTGTTGTTATTCATTTGATTGAATGCTTATTCCAGAGCAAACAAGTCATTGAAAGTACTCATAAGTACTAAAAAAGTTTATTTAATTTTATTTTAAAAATTCAATAAAATAATTATAATTTTCCACTTTCTATAATGATATTTGAATTTTCTGACAATAGTGTTGCAAAACTATCTCTACTCCTAATAATATTCTGTACCGTAGATACAATTGTCTCCTTTTAATTGCCGTTATATCTGTTGGAATGTATTCCACTTTTATATGATTTGCATCACTCTATCGCACAGTTTTTACATTTTTTATATACATTAGTCATCTGATACACATTTGATTCGGGGTTTGAATATATCAATTCATATAAATATCTATAATTATTAACCAACTGTTCTGTGTATACAAAAGAAGATTTTTTTCTGGTTTTACGAATGACTGGTTTTTTTTAAAATCCTTTATAAACACTATTTTTTTTAAATCATTTTTTTGTTATAGCTGGTGGATGATTTCTATCATTCTATAACCTGGCTATAAAAAGTTTGGTTTAATAATAAATAATTGAATTAATTGATTAATTATTATTGGTTTGGAATCGTTTCACAAGCAGTTCATTCCTATTCCTAATAGCAATCACTGGAAATGTGTTTCAATTGGCGAACAAATTAAAACAGATTTTATGTTCAAATGAATTTCACTCTATTTGGAGGACGACTTCTGAATCAAACTGATGTGAGTTAAGCTAAAATATTATTTTCTAAATTATATTAATTATAAATCATTTTCAACATTCTGTTTGTCCCTCTATTGCCGGTAATTCTCTGATCCAATGAAAAGGGATTCCAAAACATAGTCTATAGTCTAAAGTGTGCTTTACTATAGATATACTGTATATTGAATACAATCAATACAATGAATATTTATAATAATAATAATAATAATCACTGTATTTATTGGAAATTTGGTCAATGATTTCATAACCTTAACCGACTTAGAGATATATTTTTGAGTTTATTCGCTTCAGACAAACACAACAATAGAATAATTATTGTTAGTTATAGTTATACTGGTATTGGTATTCCTCACACTATTCCAGATTAGATTTGTTTTCAATTATTGTAAAACTGATATCTCATCCGTTCATAACATAAAGATGTGCTGCGAAATGGCATAACATTATGTTTTACCTTCGCTAAATTTTCAAAACAGCTAAATATCTTCGAGTCAACATTCAGTTTAATCCTACCAGTGCAGCCTAGAGATGCATGATTGGACCAGAGAGGAGGTATCTCAATTAGCTTAACTAGCATCCATGCCATTTTTACATCCCTTCCTAGGCTTAGTTTATTTTCGATAAAATCCTATGTTATTTCCTCGCAATCATTGAATTTCTTGATTTGATTTGAGTTGAAATTAATTTACGATTATTTTTCGAAAAGTTCCATAAGTTTTGTCGAATTCAGTTAAACCTTTAATTGTTGTTATGTCGGAATTTATTCCATATATAGCCTAGAACATATTTAGATCATAAATTGTTTCTATTTTTAATGCTCTATTGACTAAATATCTATTAACCGGAATTATTACACTACCTTGTCCTTATATTATTAACAAGTGATGTTTTAAAATAATTATCATGCTTATGCAATGGTCATGCTCATATAATGCTCATATAATGCTCATATATTACTCATAATATATATTAAACCAATTAGTAATGACCTGATTTTGAAAGCGTTTCGCTTATTATTTAATATTTATTTTATTTAAAGAGTTAAACAATTTCCGCATTTTTGAACTGAAATCAAAATTTTAAATGTTTTTGTGCATCCATTGCCTCTTTGGGTGCCTTCCAGTGCCTAGACGTGAATTTAATCAACGATAGTGCCACACAATGCGAATTCGTGCGCAATGTAGAGGACTGTCTGGACGACGACGGTCTAATCAGCTACGTACATCTCACATATTGCATAATCGGCTCACCCACCAAAGGTGTTATATTACTGTTCCTTTGGCTTCTGGTCTTATTCACCGGATTAGGCGTAACAGCAGATGATTTGTAAGTGATTTCTAAAATATTATGAAATTTTGAATATTTTATTGAAAATAAGTTTATATTTAGAAACTGTCATAAACTGACACAAACTGACATTAACTGACAAGAGCTCAATTAATTTCAAACATGATTTATCTTAAAACTGATGGTTCGATTAGAATTCAATTAATTTATTTACTTTTCAATCATTTATTTAGTTTTTATCAGAAAATAATAATCGATCAGAAGTACAGACAAAGTCAAAAGTGTGTTCAACTCTGAGTAATACCTGTTATCTTATTTTTGATAAATTCTTATCTCTTTTGAAGATTTCATATCAGTTTTGAATCAAATAAACTTTTAACACAAGAGTTGAGTTTAGGCTAATTTTCTGAATAAATAAACTTTTAATCAAAAATTATTTGATTTCAAGCTGATTATGAAGTCATCGAAAGAGATAAGAAGTTATCAAAAATAAGATAACAGTAATTACTCAGAGTTGAACACACATTTTTGACTTTGCCTGTACAGATCAAATAATAATTATGTTTCGAAAGACATTGATTTTAGAGTCAAATCATTAATTCTGGTCAATCTTTTAGGTATTCAATTATATATAGATATTTCTATAAACTCTGACATTTCGTTAAAAATCAATTTCACATAAAATGAAGCAAAGATGAAATTTTGCATTTAATCACTTTTAATGATTTTACACACAATTAATAAATAACATAAAGTCTAATAAATTAGTTGATGGCTGAGAAACTTCAGATTAAAGTACCCGAACACAAACTATTAGTCATTTGTCATTATTAAAGATCTATACAAACAAACAATTAATTAAATTAATAAAAATTCAATTATTAATTATGCTTTCGTAGAAAAAGATGAGTATATAGTTTTGCCAAGGGATTCCCCTACCTCCCACCCCACCACCTGAGAAGGGGAAAGACAGGCACAAGAAAATATACTTTATTAACAAAGGGACAGATTAGCAGATTTACTAATAAACAGTAATGCTTTAAATTATGATGATTTGACACTTACAGTAGAATAAAAAATTCATGTTTTCTGAACATTAGATACTTTTAAAACATAAACTAAAAACTTATATTCGATTGAATCAATTAATTCCTTACAGTTTATGTCCGGCTTTATTGGTCATATCGAGAACATTAAGGCTTTCACATAATATAGCCGTAAGTTTTGAGAATTTTTTCAAAAGAATACATTAAATAATCTGACAATATTGACCAAGGGGGTCACATTTTTAGCATTTGGCAATGGAGCCCCGGACATTTTTTCATCAATAGCGGGCATAAGGCAGTCCAATCCTGAGCTAGTCGTCGGCGAACTCTATGGTAAAGAATAATAATAATAATAATAACCAATGATTTTATAACTATATTATAAATTCTGTGCAATAATTGACTTCAGGCGCCGGAATATTCGTGACAACAGTGGTGGCCGGGGCTATATTTATATTATCAGACTTCAAGCCAATGGCACGACCACTTTGTCGGGATATAGTGTTCTACATACTGACCACATTGATAGTGTGGTTGACATTCTTGGGCGGATCCATCAAAATATCTCATTCTATTGCATTCATTTGTATTTATTTGTTTTACATCATTACTGTCGTCGGCTCTGGTATTATATACACCAAGTATTTGAACAAAAAGAAAGTCGAGTCAAGCAATGAACCCCCGGCTGACAGTATGTCCATTACTAGTGATAAATCAATTATATTTGGATTCAATGATCCGAACTTTTCATTATAGTGTCGGGTAGAGTGAGCAAGCTAGTCTTTTCCAGAACCCATTTCGGTCAAGTATCCAAAAATAAGCGGCCCTCCATTAATGAGATGGATGACGACAATTATGAAGGAGTAGTCTTAAGAAGTAAATTATGAAATAATTATTATTATTAATTCATTTTCAATGTGTTTGCGATTATTCCTATATTTGATACAAAGGAATAAAATTTCGTGATATCGGCGTCACATCACCACAAAGGAGACGGACATTATTCAACATACATCAGCCCTATCATAGTTACCGCAAAAGCTCTATATTTTCGGTGTCCAGACCTGATATGAACGATAACGACATTGGTCAGATGAGGAACAGAAGTATGCTCTGGTCAATTTTGTGAATATAAGTTATTCGCTTTATATAAATGATTACAAAATGTTTGAATGCTTTTCAGGCAATACTATATCCGACGCCTCATTCCCGAGTCATTCACCGGTTGTCGGAGAGAAGAAACACATTCTGTTATTACATCAATTGAGTAAACTGAGTCTGAACAGTGTCTGGTCTTCCCAGTCCTTCACAATTGTCTCGTCCGATTGGCACGAATTCCTAATACAGATCTGTCCGATAGACTGGAATAGTTTCAAAACGGATGCGATTTATCAGAAAGTATTCGCTATTTTTAAGGTTTGATTTCTTCCGAACAATTTGAATGATATCTAATTTTTGTGAAAATCATAACTAATTATGAATGAACTCATATTCAAGGCTCCCATTTATTTCATACTAACCATCACAACGCCTGTAGTGGACGAGGATGACAGTGACAAACATAATTGGTGTAAAATATTGAACACTTTGCACGTTATAGTCAGTCCGCAGGCATTCATATTCATAACAGAGTGTAAGTCAGAATTGGATTCAATGTTCAAAACAATTAATTTGATTTGATTTTCCACTCAAGTGTCAAACGATAATAACTATATACTGGAGGGCATAGTATTGGGCGTATCGATAATCGTAGCACTGGTAGTATTTTTCACATCAGCCTCAGATAAGCCGCCGGTATATCACTCAGTGTTTGCGTACTTCGGTTTCATTGTGTCCGTTGCCTGGATCTACGCCCTGGCCAACGAAGTGGTCGACCTGCTCACCGCCGTCGGCATCATATTCAATCTGAGTCATCTTCTACTGGGATTAACTGTACTCGCCTGGGGTAACAGTGTAGGAGGTATTGCACCCGAACATTATTTTAATGAATACAAAAGTTTAAAAAAGTTTTGTTATTTGTGTTAATCATTAAATTTATTACTAATTATATATATATTCTATAGATTTCATATCCAATCTAAGTATGGCTCGAAATGGCTTCCCCCGAATGGGCATCTCTGCCTGTTTTGGTGGACCCGTTCTAAGTAATTGAATTGCAGTTTGAATTGAATTAAATTTAATTAGAAATCAAGTCAAACAAAAATGTAATTATTTTTCTTCACAGATATGTTGTTAGGAATCGGTATTCCCTATACTGTACTCCTCAGTAGCGGCGGAAAAGTTACGGTAAGAATGAAACTCAACTCAATTTAATTTCAATTATTTATCCTTTAATTATAATTTCAGTTAAACTACACAAAAATGGTTACACTTTTGTATTCAACCATTTCGTTGAGTTTGGGCTCAACTCTAATAATAATGCTTTTGACGAAATTCGAAGCAAAGAAATGGCACGGATTCTACTTGATTAGTATCTTTTTCACCTTCCTCACTCTGGCCTGTCTTATCGAATGGCATGTCATTTGATATAAGACTTCAATTAAATTATTTTTTATGCAAAATATAACTCTCTGTACAATAATTCTGTTAATTATAGCGATTTTTGAATCAAATAAAATCATTTTATTCTCAAAATTAATCATTTTATTCAACATTTTTCATAAAAAATTGAAAACATTTAACAAATTGATTAAAATTTTAATAAAAAATAATTTGAAGAAAAACTAAAATAAAATGATTTAAAGACTAATCTAATGAAGAATATTATAAATATGTAATAAAAAGTGTAATTAAAATAGATTTTCATCAATACTAGTGATTATAATAGTTGTTGGCAGTGGTGTTGGTGCGAACCCGACGACCATTCAGATCATACACTCGACCCGATTCCACAGTTGGCATTTGTCCGGCTCTCTCGGTGATCCTGGTGCTGTTCTGCTGGGTCTGTTCATTAATTAAGGTCAGGACACTCGATCTGATCTCTCTTAAGATGTCTATTGGATCGGATGCGACCATTAGGTAGAGATTGGAGTTTATCAGATGGCGTACTAACGCTCGCATCTGATTCCGTGTCGTCGGAGATAACAGTGAAATGTCTAACACTTGGGAACAGTATTTCAATCATTAATTCATTTAATATTAATTATCGATTAGTTTAGAAAGTCTTACCATTTGATTGAGTACTCATTGCCTGAATCTGTTCTTTTAATTCTGACATTTCAGTCGAAATCCTTTCGATTTTGTTCAATAGGTTTTCAACGCAATTGTGTTCGGAACCAATGGAAGCATTCAAACCACAAGTTCTGCACTTCTTCTCGGGATTGGATTCGCAGTACATCTCGTGTTCAGACGATTCGCTTCTTCTGACTATCGCTTGACATCCGTTCGCCCCATAAACACATTTAACTTTCATCTGATCCAAGAGATTGGAGACGAGACGCGGCGAAGAGATGAGGTCTTCAGTGGTCAACAATCGCCTGTCGTTTGGACACGAATTGTGTTCTGAGAGCCAATTGTTTATACATTCGGAACAATATGTTTGTCGACAACACTGAGTGACCACTGGATCAGTTATAATATCCAGACATATCTGGCACAGAAATTGATCCAGATCTTCATCGGACATACCAATCACTCGATTTCTAGCGAAACCCATATTTAAACTCAAATTTAATACTAATTAAAACGACTAACGAATAGAAAAATTATAACAAAATATTTAAAATATTTGTACTAAAAGTGAATTCGTATAAAGAGTTTGTGAAAATAGAACTGGATTATTATGATCTGCTCTTACAGTATATCTGACTATTATAATGATGGGCATAAGTGAAAGGTCATTTGGAGAATAATGAAAACTATTCTACTGTAGATGTAATGGAAATAAAAGTCCGGATATTATGAGTGCAATATTAATAAATGATAAACTTTTTTAATACTCAGTCGAATCAAACTATCAGACCATTTGTTAAACTCTAATACTATTTCAAGTCATCCCTAATATTGTGGACAAATTCATATTCAGTACGATTTGAGTATTTATTTGACTCAAAATCAAATAATTTTATGAAATTAAATAAATAAAAGAATACTTTTATACTTGAAAGAACCTACAGTATTATCAAATGAGCTTTCTCCTTTTATTAATGTCGCTATACTGAGCAACAGATTGCGCTCTATGTCAGTCAAACTTACGATTCTTTACGGAATCAATGAATTGAAAGGTTGTTGTAATAAAAGTACTTCAGACTAATAACTATTATCCCTGTGATATTTACAGTATTGTATACCCGGGTCTTATTGTTCGGCAGGAAAGAGACTACCGATTCTGCTGTTCTCTGCTTTTAGGATAAGGCTGAAGAGTAAAGATACTTACCGTCTGAACAAAAAGATGCAAGTTCAATTACATTGTTGATAATAACATGGATTAGGATAAAGAATTCAATTAAATTCTTTGGTTTAGTTTTTATTCTTTTGAATTCCTTGAATCAAATGACAGTTTTTCAGTAAATACAGCAAATAATAGATTGAATAACATATAAGTTCTGTGAACTAAACATGAGTTCATTTCTTTGACATGAGTTTAACTTATATTTGATTATGTTTTAGGTTTAGGTCTCCAATAGTAACACGAATTCATTCAATTAATATAAACTTCATTTGTGTTTGCGTCCAAACTCTTCGGGGACTCACAGAAGATGATAGAATGAACTGATGAGCGAACTTGATATTACCAGTCTATCATTCTCATGGGTGACTTATGTTTTTGTACCAAATAATCGAGAGTTGATTTAATTTGTTGGCAATATTTTCCGTTCAATTTCATTATCATTGATATTATTTGACATTTTTTTCGATTTGTAAAAAATTCAGTATTTTTTGCGTCAGCGATGAAAAAGTTATACTTTGATCAACAAATAGGTACTTAATAATTATTACCTACTTGGGCTAAATTAAAATTCTGATTGAGCCTAGGTTAACCAAATCCGCAGTTATCATATGATAGTTGTTTTTGATAACTCTAATGAGAATTCTCATCAGATTTAATAAAAAGAGACGAATATTGCTGACAGAAAATGATACACAACTTGTTAGACAACAATAATCAATAGATTTACTCGTCTTATGTAATAATCCATTTATAGTACATTTTTTCTAATGGTTTAGACGTTAATATTTAATTAGCAAATGCTGTCAATAAAATTTGTAATCATTTTATGTTTTACAATGAAAACTGTTTTATTGCTTTCGGTTCTCAAATAATACAAAAAATACTATCATTTCTTCTGTTTTCAGTTGAATGCGACTAAAAATCTGTACAGAATAGACATTAATTTTATGGATCGCACAATAAAACCAATGAAAATGTGTTAAATTGCATGAATAATGGATAAGATTTATTGAATTTCCTCTAATTGTCTTAAATACTGGAATACTCTTATAATGTGATTATTTTCTAAAATAAAAGACATTTCAATTGAAGATATTTTACTTAAGAAATAATTATTTAAAACATTAATTATGTTGAAACAAACACAGCATACGGTTTATTTGTCAGAATACCTGACTTGGATTTTTATCTTCAGTGATTGACCCAACTCACATTCAATTCTGGAAAATAATATTCGCTGAATAAAGTTAATTGCAATTGACTTAAACTTCTAATTAAATCTCATAAAGCCATATACTGTACACAAAATATGACCCACCTATCACTAAGCTGTATAGTCAGCACTACTGTAAATCCAATTGTGACTAATTCTAATTCTAATTAACTATTGATAGACTAAGAGCTGTCACAACATTTCACAGCTATTTAATTGTGAAACTAATTAGTCCTACCATTGATTCAATGAATTTTCGAGAACAACTATGAGGACAATAAATGGCATCTTACAATAGTCAGGTCATTTCAAGTCTTGATCCCTTTCCCAACATTGGCCACAGAGTTTTTCTTCCTAAGTGTCATTGTTGTGGCTGTAGAATTGAACTTGGCAAATATTTTTAAAATGGTGTCTATACTCTAAAATCCATTTCATGTCTAACAAAAGAAATCTAAGTTTTTATTTTAGCTATAAATTGCAATTAAGTCTAAATCCCTTTTACTTAACCCGGGCATAAATTTTGTCTCTAATCAGTTCCTGCACTTCAACAATAATTGAGTCGACTCTTGAAAACATATTATATTAAATGTAAAAATAAAAAGATATGTTTGAATCTGTAAACTAAAGATCAGTTTCTTTGGATTTAATTTAAAGTTCAAAAGCAATAAAAATGGATTACATTATGAAATACAAAATAATTACCACTTTTATTGAATTTATGTCTTAAATAAAAAATCAGAAGAAAATCCATAAGAATTTCAAATAATAAGAATATTTTTCAATGAATTGACTTTAATTTAGATTTTAATGATATCTTAATTTCAATACACAAATACGTGTCTCCTATTCCGAGCCTAAGATTTATTCTGTGATAAGCAAACAGAATGTAAGACTGATTTGAAGAATATCTATAATTTATGGCATATTTTAAATTCATTCAAAGAAACAAAAAGTAAATTCGTTGAGAAAACAAAAGAATAGAAATAAAATCAAATAAATATTTTCAATGTTGTGCTGAATAAGAGCTCAAATAAAGTGTATGTAAGCTATTATTTCGACCTTTCCTACAATGAAAACGAATAAAACTTAAAGAAAATAAGAAAATATTTTTGTGAAATAAGTCTAAAAGCATTTTACGCGCATTCGCTTCTATAAGTTAGTAATGTGCTTGAAGTGAATTTTTGTAGAAAAATAAGTAAAGATAAAGACATTTATTTAAGTGAAAAAAACATATTTTTAAATGACTCCAAACCTGTGATACGATTCCTTACAGAACAGTATTTCTGTAATACTGTACAAGTTGCTTTTGTCAACGCTTTGCTTACATTTGTGCGCAACTCAATTGTTATAGAAATAATAAAAAAAGATTTTTTATTAAAATTTACAGATTTTCTGAAATCTTATTCAAAAGTATGAAAAACTGATTTTTTTTCTTATTCTTTCCGCACAAAAAATGATGATTTATTTCCAGATCTTACTATTGATTGGTTTGAAAATTGTGGCAAACATTGGATATGGAAAAGATGAATGATATTCAGTAGAGGTTTCGCGTAAATTGAAAAAGGATGTCCAAGTTCATATATCATATTAACCGATAGACAGTATGTCAACAGTAAATAATTTATAACGATTTTGGAAATTAAATATTCAAACGAATTATTTTTCGCCTAAATTAATGAAAAGACCAAAAATGTAAAAACGTATTGTTTGGCCAAATTTATGTAATTTATTTGATGATCAAGGACTGTTTATTAAAAATATTGAAGCTTGCTTTTAATTTGTGTCAATATTTTCAAATATGAACAAATGATTATTTAAATTCAATGAAGAAGGATCATTTCAATTAATAAAATTTATACATTGAAATTAGTTGGTAGATCCTGGTCATTCCTGAATGAAATCTTTTATCGATTAAGATTATCTGAAATAAATTTTAATAAAGAATTTTATTTTGGATTTTAAAGAATATTATTTTCCGAAACCTTTGAGAATAAAATTCTTGTCTTCACTCATAACTCACATATAATAACGAAAACTCATAAATATAACGAATGAAGAAATATTGATATTATATTAGCATTACTTCTATTTTACCCTGCACCAGAGATAGGCGATGAGTCTGGCGACAGGGGGGGGGTCAGCAAAAATTTTGGCCAATAGGGTGCAACGAATCAATTTTTTTCTCCCAAAAGTGCCCCCATTTTCGAGTTTTCCCCAAAATCATCGAAAAACAGAGGGGATCAGCCTGAGCCAAAATCCTAGGGTAGGGGCTAACCCCTCATTGCCTATCTCTGACCTTTCACATCATCATGGTGCATCCTCAACAGGATTCAGGATATTGACAATAAAGTTCGTTTGAAGTTATATATAAATAAACTCAATTATAAGTAATTATTAGTTAAAAACAAAACTTCATTATAATTATAATTAGCTCACAATTATCAACTTATCACCATGTTTCTTTTCTATGCCATTCTAATAATTAGTATCGTCAGCAGAGTCTCCTGGGTATAGCAAATTGGTATCATGTGGTAAGTAAATATGTAAACAGCTGACGTTCCCAGCAACTGGACACAGGTAACGCTGGTATAGAGTGTGTCTCAAAAAAATAACGTACCATGCAAGCACAATGCAGGCACTC
>JAQIWA010001511.1:0-17941 GCA_034693305.1 Eueremaeus valkanovi | reverse complement strand
TTGAATTTTTTAATCGTATCCATTGTGGAACTGCTGTGACATTCGGGGCTTCAATTGATTTGACAGAAAATTTAGTTTCATTTAAAAGTAATCCAAAGCTCATAACAGTTACGGAAAGTAGTAATTGTTTGAACATTTTGTATTTCTCTCTATGAGTGCCAGATATGAAGTGTTGGCAAAACATTAATTTACTTTAACTTCTTTTTCAACAAAATAAGTGCTCGAATAGAATGGATTGAAAAATATTGAGTAAGAAATGGTTTTAACTGACATTTGACACGATATAAGTGATTGGGTTATTAAGTCATCAGTATTTGTTGTCAGTAGAAGATAATCGAAGACATATTGTCTTCAAATTAAAACTAAACTCTATTAATGTGTTGTTCACGCAATTGTGTGCGAAATCATATTTTAAGTTCACTTGAAATTGAGTCCAAAATAGTATTCAATTCGTATTAGTATTGATATTACAGTTATTATTGCTATCATTGAAAGTATTGCCACAAAAACACTGATTTGCAAACAATGAAGACTATTAAGCAAGGTGGACGAAAATAATGAAATTGCACCTTGTACATTATATCAGAGTGTAATTTATGAGATGAGCGGAAAGACTCCGAATAAAAGTTGATAGCAAATCACAAAAACAGTATCATTTTTGCATTCATTTCAACCAATCTCTCTATTCTTACGGAATATTTCTTTTCATTTTCGGTTTTCAGCATAAATTAAACTCGAGTTTTAAGAGAACAAAAATAAGAGCCATGCTCATATTATATTATCACCATTTATGGTAGTTTTAAAAGATTATTTTTTTAAAGTTTAAATAAATGTGGTCGAGTAAGTGAGCAAGGACAACTAATAGTGTGAGTATAGTATGCGCGAGCTTTTTCGTCTGTATTGATAATTTTTGTATCAATTCCTCGATTAATATATTATTAAAATTATATCTGATTTGAAATTGTATTTAAATCGAGAATTATTTTGAGTTTATATTTCGACAATAAGTTTAATCAATTCCAGAAATATCTTCAAATCAAAACTCATACAATTCTGAATCCTTGCGCTGGTTTGCTATTTGTTAATTTGGTCTAGTACAGTCAAAGTACTTGAGCATCATTGTTTGTACACTACAGTATCAACTTTAGCTTAAAGGTCGAAATCATTTGAATAGAATTGAGCTCTCATCAAATATTTATTTTGATTCTATATATATTGAATAAATATATCGTTATTTCGATCCCTATTATTGAACGCGTAATCAAAATAAATATTTATATTTAAATTCAATTATTTTTAATTTATTTTTGTATTAACTCTTTTGAACTGATATTATGTAAATATAAACAGATATACAGAATGTATGGAATGGATAGATATTATAACTCTTTATATTTGACGGCAATTATTCTGAACAGTGTTTACAACAGATTGATGTCAACTCATGTTTCATCAAATTCTTCGTTGATCTCATTTCCATCGATTATTCAATTGACCCAAACTTCAACTACTGATCCGAATGCTAACTATAGCACTTCAGATGACAGTTCACGTCGCGAGTCGGCTCAATATGTTCTGAATATAATCTCCGCTATTTTTATTAGTCTCTCAGCACTTGTTTTGTTTTCTGTCGTTTGTTACGAATATTTTATGCGAACCAATGAAGAGAGTAGTGACAACTCTGCTGTAAAACTCACCGAAAGCAAGAATTCCGATCAAAATCCTTAATATAATTATTAATTTTAATAATAGAATAAAATATATATAAATAATGAAAGGAGGAGGGTATTATATGCATAAAAATGTGTTTTTTGAATGGACTCTACTTGTTGTCAAAGTTATGACAGGTGCTATAATTGAAATAACATTAAGTGCAAACAAATTAGTCGATTACTTAGTTCGGTGTGCAGCGGGGCTATTGGAACTGACCTATCTTATTTACTAACTCAATCCATATCTAATCACATCAAAATTGTTGGCCGGTATGAAAAGGAAACAATTTATTAATAGTTACATTTAGTTTCCATTGCAGATAGGTGGTTTTTACAACAAAACCTGGTGAACTAAGCCTATACTAAGAGTGAATCACAATTATATGCATATAATTCCCACATCCTTTTATAATAATTATCAAATAATTATTTGTTTTCACACTTCTGTTTGAGATATGAATTACTTATTAATAAATAATTAATCCTTTAATCCATTATGTATTCTAAATGATATTTTAATTGGGGATTGCCAAGCTCGGCTAAGCTGGGAAAATAGAGTCAAATGGCATACTGGCTGTGATTCGGCACAAAACCGGGTTTAACCGAAAATTGCCCGTTTTTACCGAAATTATGCTAAATTTAGTCTAATTTATCTCAATTTAGTCTTAATTGTTGTTAATTTAATTGAATTTTGTTGAAACAGGCTCAAATTAGGTGTAATTCGAACTGCGTTTGGCAAACTTGACTACCCCTGCAGCATTTCTCTATTTGATTTATATTATTATATATTAACTATATTGGTCCTGAGCAATTTAATTCCATCTTGTCAGAGGAGAGGGCATTAAGATCCGGGTTAATCAGAATCTAAGCGAGGATTTGCGTCAAAAATTACGCCGAATGTGATCAGCTGAGGATTGCAACTTTGATTCAGGGTATAAAATAGCATTGAGTTGCTTATTATGGCTCCAGATTTGATCAAGTTCACATAGTTGAACCTTTTCAAACAAGATATGACAGTTTATTGTTTGTTTGCAGCACTCGTTCTATGTCTGCATTATTTAACTAATAATTCAATAGAATTCTTAACATTCAGTATTGAACTTATTGTTTGATTACTGGCTAACTCTTTCTCACAATTATTGTTTACTATGTTTTGCATAGTTTAGACTTAAGTACCTTTTTAACTCATAAGCTCACTGTCAAAAATGTCTATACTGTACAATCCGTAAATGTGTTGGATGCATTGAAACAATTAATATAATAAGTCTGACGACACATATGAAGATTATTTTTAACTCCGCTTCCGTAAGAGAAGAGGAGTATATAGTTTTTGGCATATGGTTGAAATAGGATAGGAACCTGTCAAATTAAATATCTCTTCCCTAACAGCGATGTGTAAATTCGATGTAAATAAAATAATTAGAAGGGATAATCTTAAGAGAATGGCCCTGCTGCTTAGGCTGCAGACAATTTTCTTTATGCTATAAATTCAGAATATTGGCTAAAAATTTGTAAATCTGTACGACTGACTCAATATTCTATGAGCGGAGTTAACGCAATTCTGTACAGTCCTGTTATTGTTTATCTTCAATGAAACAACTCTTATGATCTCACTTTCTGTGTACTTATTATATGAATAACAAGAATGCCCAGTATGAATTTAAGTCCACTTTCGAAAGTCTCTATTCGGAACTTTCTATAATAGCGGGTGAATACTTTTTAGAACTACCCGGTCTCTAGCAACGAAACATGTCATCCTGATCAACAAATCGCCGTTCCTTACTACCTTTCTAGTTAAATACCCTAGGGAAATGCTGTGAATAGGCTAGGAAGTGCACGAAAAGGCTGGAGAAGGCTAGGGAAAGGCTGTGAAGAGGCTAGTAAGGCAGGAAAATGCTGGGGAAAGGTATGAGAAGGCTGGGAAAAGCTGTGAAGCGGCTAGGAAGGGTAGAAAAAGGCTGAAGAAGGGTAGCGAAAGGCATGAGAAAGCTGTGAAGGGGTGGAGGGGTGTGGGTGGGAGGGGGTTAGTGAATTTATATAGTCCCCTTCTAAAGAAAGTGGGCTTAAAAACAGAGAACTTATTTGACAACTAATGGGTTTCTTCTCTATATTTACTGTTTATAAGCTTTTTTGTATTTATTTTTATAGCTATTCAAGGCTTAACATAACATAAATGCCGATATGATGTGGCTCTACAGTAGTAAAGTACTTTAACTCTACTCTTGGATGTGCTGTCGCGACAAATACTGAATAGCATCCAAAGTGTATAAAAACTGATTCTCATCTTCTGATTCATAAAGATTTTGCACCAGAAGTGAAGAGAAACACAAATTAGTTCTTTGCAATTATTTGAGAATCTAAATCGTATTGACCACAAACAAATGTTGATGACCAGGATATACAGTATATGCATTCAATTTAAAATACAGATATATCAAACTTTATTTGTCCTGGATGATTTCCCTCACTTTATATTCAATTTGATTTTATGTACAAAACATTCATTTAATAATAATTTCTGAGCACAAAGCACTTATCAAGAGCATATTTGTAATGTGCTCGTAGCTGGATCATCTAAATATAAATATGACTACAAAATGCAATGTTAAGGTTTAAGCTCTAAAGGATATTCTGAGAGAAAGTATTGCAAAAATTATTATTAGATTTTTGATGAATAGATTGATTCGCTCGCTATCTATAAGTTTTATACCGAATATAAATATTTATTTTCTCAGGAATTCATTGAAAGTAAGAAACGAGTCATACATTAAGTTCTATACACATTGATGGCCAGATTGAAGGAACCGGTTATATAATGCATTGATATTTGTGTTTCATTTTCACGCAATATGTGAACACATTTTCTATGATTCCAATACTTAAAAACAAAAATGATTTATGCATTCAATGTATGAAACCTACAATTCTATACTCATTTGAATAAACTCCGAACGAAAGGCATTTTTGAAATACTGATTGAGATAATTGTGCCGCTGTTTTAAATATCATCCATTTGTGGATCATTAGTGACGTCCACTTCGAGTGAAACCAAATTATAAGGAATCGGAGCTCTATTTCTCAATTATTCAACACTACGACTGACAGCTCAGCACAAATACATTACATTACATTACTATTGTATTAAGAGATCAACAAAGTAGAGCCAAGGGTTGACATCTCTGAACTTTTTGTACTAAACCTATGCTCAAACTTGTGATTAAATTAAAGGTATTTTATTTTAACGACTCTTTTATTGTAATCAATCAGAAATTTTTGGTTTAAATGTGTGTTCTTCTGCTGCATATCAATGACATCTTAGCCAAACCACCCCCGAGTTAGTATATCTTTGGCTACCTTTGCTATGAAGACAGGTTGCTATTGAATAGTGTTGAACAGAGAATCAATTAATTCAATTTGAATGCCAGAGAATAACCAAAGCTTTTGCACAGAAATCAAAATCAGTTATTCTGACGGCTATTCCATTCAATCTAATGATACTTTCCATAGAATATATTCTTCAATTGTTTGCTTCAGTTTTACTCCTATTGACACTCAAACGCATCGATTATACTATTTATATAATAGTTATGAAATATCCGTTCATTTGTTATATGTTCTGATAATTCTATACTTCATTTCTTTTCAAGTTATATAATATAAGATTATATAAAAATCGAGTCTTTATTTTCAACAAATCAATATTCTTTTAGAGAGTATAACAAAATGTAAAAAATTGTAAAAAAAATTTCTATTAAAATCTATTTTAAGTATTTTTAAAAAATCGTTTCAATTTTGTTGACATTTTATTTCAATTCTTGACTTTTATTATATTCGTCTGAAAACTATAAACTCGTATCGTTTGACTGTAAGCAACAAACTGTTCAACAGTTTTAATCAGAATTCAATTCAATTCTCAAAACCGATATATTTGTGTCAAACTGTTGCAGACTTTGCTTTAAATACTGCTTATCTGAGCCGAACAGCAGCTGCTTATATAACATTAATATTAACATGTCCAATTTTCTTAGAGTGCGGCTATTTATGCAGCACTTGTAGTATATTTTCTGCGATTACATCAGCTCTGCTTCAAAGCTAATCAATAATGAACTGAAATATTTAAATAATTAATTAAATTTTGTGTAATTAAGTTTCCAATGAATTCTCTGTTTTAATTGGATTGACTTCTCGTCTCTTATACACAAAGTCTCAAAATTAAGTTCAACTCAAATAAACGAAATCATTTCCAAAGCTATCAAATGAATTGTAAAAATCATTTTAATAAAGAAAATCCAATAAAATATTTATAAAAATATATTTAGAAATCAATCTTTTGTCTGCATTTTGCCTGAAAATATCAATGTAACCTGATAACCTTGATACACGTGTTATTTAACTATGAAAAACAAACATGATGATGTAGACACTTTAGAAGCCTGTTCCAGTGTCAACCTTGATATGTTTCACTTAATTGTATTGTTTATTGAACTATTGAATTATAGCTATTATATTAATACCGTTTATAAGTTTATACGGAATTAGTGTCTAATCAGCAAAAATTGTTTTCCGGATCGATTAGATTGCAGATCGATATAAGGTTTAGAGAATGCAAACATATTTGTGTAACACCTGTCACACAAATATATTCACTATTCGGTAGTTCAGTTGAATATATTTATATTTATTTTCCATAACTTATTGTTTGAATTCTTTGTTTAAAAAAAGGTTTATATTTGAGTTGATTCGGAATACTCTGTATATCAATATTTAAGTAGTAGTAGTAGTAGTAGTAGTATTCAAAATTCTTTATCACTTTATCAATGCAATATTATAATTAAGTCGTTTTCTTAACCTAGATGCTTTCCATATTTGTCGAATTCAAAATTATTCAAAGTTTTATTTATTTATTTTATGAATTAATCGAAATATAATTCAAGTGAAGAATAATGGATTGCTATAACTCAGAAGCAGTTGGAAAAGGAATATATGAGTGAACGCAATTTATCCTGGTTTAATATTCTGTAGAGGAAAGTGAACAATTTTCTAATAAATGATATCATAAACTGAAGCTCATATGCATAGCTATGCGCTTATGCACACAAATAATATTCAATATACACAGTATTCACACATTCCTGATATTAAGTAATATTATATTAAAGAGAGTCCAGAATAACAGGGAATTGCTCTCTAACTCACATTAATTTTATACGACTGTCCAATTCAACAGCTTATGCGCCCAATCCTTGCATAGAGTTTGGATGGAAAACGAAAATATAGCGAATAATTGACGAGAATAACAATGAAGACTAAAATAAGTGTCAGTCCATTCACAATTAGCAATAACTTGAGTGGTCTAACAATGATCTAAACCGTCAACATTTAGACTGTCAAAGAATTAGACCAACATATTAGATACGAAGATGATTTTTGTGTGGTTTGAACCCAGTTCTAATGTTAGTTTTCAGAATTTTGAAAATCTATTGGCTCTCAGTTTAAATTTCAATTCAGTCACTCAGTGTAATCATGACTTGTGTTCGTGTGGGCATCTCTGGTCATATGTTGAGCACACGATTAAATACACTTTCTATTTAATCGATATTAAAGCTGAAAACCCCTGAAATTATTTGTCAGAACATTATTGAAATGGATTTTCTTATGAATATAATAAAGTGATTCAAAACAAAGTCTAAAAATAAGAATATTAACTCTTTTGTTATTAAAGAAAACCATTACTTATTATAAGCTTTAATTTTTCACTTTATATTCTATATACAGAACTAATTGAAATATGACCAGTACATTATTTCCACTCAATCAAAATGTAACTCATGTTTCATAAAATAATTGTTAATTAAACGAAAATATTATTATAATTAAGTTTTATTTAATAAATAATGAGATTATATTCAATTACAAAAACTGGTTATTTTTAGATCCAGCTCATCTTGTGTTTGTCTGTGTGTTCCAATTTTAACATAAGCCAGAGTCACATCAATGTCAATTGAACACCGATCCTTTTTCAGGCATATAATTCGTTTGTAACTCAGGAACAAATAGGAATGAAATGATCTTAAATTGAAATAAAAAAAATTTAATTTTTTAAACCAACAAAATGTTAATGATACAAGTTACAATGATTAACTGAATAACCGGGATCTATTTTTGTTAGATTATTAGCTCAATGGAAAAAATTGGCACAAATTCTGATGAAGAATGTAATCAAATATTCACATAAATTGATTGAATTTATAAATAATTATTTGAAATACAAAACAATATATTTTATGGATTGGTATTATCGGCCACATTGTTGTTGGCGTTATTCTTGACTCCAATAGTGTTTCGATCATTAGTGCTGATCAGTAGTATAGAGCACATGAAGACCAGACCAGAAACGGCGAACACAACTAAAGTTAAGATGAAAATAGTGACCGCAATCTGTTCCAGAAGATCACTGAAACTTGTCTGGATCTTAGACACACACCATAACAGACCACTGAATAAGAGAAACAAAACCATAGTTATGGCCGCTTTGAAGACCCGGTCGACGAATGGATTGGTGGCCATCGAGTCGATCAATTCGACTCCGACTACACTTAATGAGTCTTCCCGTTTGGTTCTGCTCTGATTCCTCTCATTACTGGTCGACGGCTTTTCGCCGATTGCTTCTGTCATATTAGCCCAGAATATGATTAATACTATAATTCACTGAATCATTGAGAGACCAAAACTTGACAATCAGTTCATTGTTTGCCTTCAAAAAGCTTTTAGAGATAATTAATAGTAGAGTAAAGACTAAATTGAGCGCAAAAAAGGATAACTTCTGCAAAATTATATCGACTTAACTGTGAATATATTGAGTAACTTATGAAATGATGTGCTTTTTTGTATCACTTCAGTGCTGACTGACTGTACGAATGTATGGCAAATGCAAGCAATACTATAAAATCGCAAATTTTATCCGCGAATTCGTATCCATAGTAACACATCTCTCGCTCTTTGGATCTGACTCTTCAAGTTTTGCGATTCTCGGCTTACTTTTGAAGAGCTCAGCCTTCAGTCTGTTTATTATTTTCCTGTTTATCAGTTATTTTATTGCTTCCAAACCCAAGACTTTTTGTTATTTTCTATACTTTATTTCAGTTCTTTCTGTTATTCTTTGTTTTCAATGATAATTATATTTTACTCATCTTTTGCTTTCGATATTATCATTACTTAAGGCAGAGATGATTTTTCTACTTTTTTGCCTCGATTTTCAATGCATTTTCATTTTTCAACGTTTATATAATTCAAAGAAAACTATTTCTCATTCAAACAGACTGTGCTCTATCTGTGCTCTTATTGTTCGTTGTCATGTCATATATTTTTCTAATATCTATCTCTTTTTTCTCCTATTTTTACAGCATTTTCTAAGCTTTTATTCACAAGAAAGAGCTCAACATTTTTATTCATTATTGAATGTTATTTAACGGGAAAATCATTTATAACAGCTTTGCGATACTTAAGGACAAAAAAGTGTTCTTATAGTTGATTATAGATTAGATATGAAGACTATTAAAGCAGAAAAAAATAGTATAGAATCGATAAAATAATTACATAAAAAATTATGATTTGATTATTACATAGAAATATTTGTTGCCTTTCATACAAAAACAATAAGCAGTTGATTAAAAAAATAGAAAATCTAATATAAAATTCTCTATTCTGTTAGAAGTTCTTGATTTAATCAAAGATAAAAATAATTAAAAGCTATTTCGAAATAAGTTTTGACACAAAATAATTTTCGGATTTAATTCTGTGAGTATTCGACTGAAATTATATTATTTTCTTATCAGAGAAGAAAATTCCCAAAAGATTTATAAAAATATATTCAATATATACAGTGCTTATCATAACAACTGCGATGAATATAACATACTATTGTAATGTACTGTATATACTGTACAATAAATACAATGTATAATAAATATGACATGTTTTATAGAAGTGTTGAGTTTTAATGCTTCATATATTCTTGTCAGAACAATTTTCTGAATTTCTATAAAATACCAAGAGATTATCCTGGTACTAAAGAATCTTATATATTATTGATTAAATTACGAAGTTTATAAGTGATACGAAGTTAATTCAATTTATAAGATTGTCCCTGTACACTATATTTTATTTGATCAAATGTTAAAATTAAAAAATATTGAGAACCTAACAAATTAGCCTATTTTTCAGGATAAACAGGAACATTAAATTTTGTTCAGATAGAGGCCATTGAAGGCTTGTAATTGACTCAAGGCTTGAAATATATTGAAGTAAGCATTTATCTGTTAATACCCGAATGATCCGGTTTTCACACAAAACCAAGTTTGCAAATCTTTTGAGCAAAATATTTCTATTCAAAATATATTAGTTCCGAGTCATCTAAAAGTTATGGCAATCACTGTATAAAATAGTCGTTAGAATTCTATTGAGTCAACAGATTCTCTGTTGCAGTCAAACACTCGGTATTCAAATACAAATATATTCTGAATAAAGGATTATATTCTCGAATACATTACAACTCTTTTATGGATTTAAATACAATTCAAATAAACAATTATTTTCTATAACTGAGAATCCATTCCATAATCTTAATGGTCTGACTGACTGACTGATAGGAATCTCTTTTAAATGCATTCATAATAAGAGATGAATTCAAAGAAAATTCTTTTATTTGAGTCAATAATAATCGTAATATTAATTAATTTCTATATCAATCAAACGTCAAGTAATTTATCAAAATTTTAAGCAAAAATAACATTTTGTGAGAAATTTTTTCTATTTTTGGTTCAATTTCTGTCCAGCAATATGTGAGCTGAGGTCAATTATCTACTTAATGGGTCTCTTCTTCTTTGTGACCAATTGTTTGTCGATTTCAATGTTCTCTTTAATGCAATCGATTTGGAAGTTCAACAGAAGAGTCGCGTTTTCAATGGCCAGTCGGGTGCCAACCAATACGAAAGGAACGTAAGGCTTCACAGGCTGTCCCTTCTCATCGCCTTTGACCACAACAGTCATTACACCTGATTTGTCGGTCAACTCCTGAATGTATTGACCCCTTTTGCCGATCACGTGTCCGACGACATCGCGCGGAATATTCATAACTGTTTCCATGTATTGAATCATATCTTTGGCCGTAAGACAGGCCGAACGGGTCGTCGCTTAAAATGGGTTCAAAAAAGAATATTCAATAAAGAATTAAAACTAAAAATCAGTGAATGTATCAAACATTTGGTAAACAAATATACGATTTCGTCATTTGATTGAAATACCGATTATTCTGAAGACTCCTTCGGTGTGATCGATGGATATGACCCCGGCCACTTTCATGGCTCGCTTTATATTGATTCCATTGCCTCCGATGGCGTAGCCGATGAGCGCAGTGTCCACTTTGACGAGCAGTTCGTATGCATTGTCGTTGTATTTGACGACATCCCCGAAATGGATCAGTTGTTTCTTCAAAACCTCGATTTCTGCCCACATATCGAACCTCTGTTTCAATGCTTTGAAATGAGTTTCACTCAAAAGCAAAGCTCTTCTCTTCGTTGTCCAAATCCAGTAGTCTTTGAGCCGATCCGCGAATCCAATGCAAACCAATTGGTTGTTGTGTTCGTCATAATTGACTCCAATCAGAGACAATGCTTTCGCGAAGTGGTTATGAGTTTCGCTTTTCTTCACTACCTCTGCATTGGATTTAACCAACTCTTTGGGCACTTCTATACAGAACTTGAAGAATGGATTCCAACTCAGGTATGGATTCGTATTAATCGCTCGAATCCTATCTTTGGTCACAATTTCGCCGAAATTTTGTTTTTGGAAATCCATTTTCGGACTGTTATTGTCGACGACATACGAAACTACATAAAAGTCACCTAAAGATCGATTTATACTAAGAGTTAAATCAATTCATAAATCGATAGACAATTAGAGATCATTTCAATCAACGATTGGTTATGTCTTGGAATCGATGCAAACCTTTGATCATTTTGATGACACACTTCCAGAAGCCATAGTCCTCTCCCTCCTGGCCGGCGGCCATAACCTCCACTTCGGAGCCTTCTTTCCATTGATGGTCTTTCTGCTGACGATTATCACCCCTTTTGCTGGTCTTCACAGCCGGTGGTAAACGGATTCGAGTGATGGGAAAGGTTTCCATTCGGTGCCAGTCGTTCTCGAATCGGAGTCTAACCATTGCCACATCTGCCGGTGCTTTACCTGTCTGTCCATCCGATTGGACGCATGGGTCGGACGGATCGATGACATCGACCACATGTGCCCTATAGTGCGCGCCATTGTCTCCCACTATCTCAACGGTTCCGTCATTTGGCACAACAGCTGTTGACTCGGCTTTAGATTTGTCGATCATTTATGCAATCAATCGATTAATTGATTCAAAAGTATAATTATTTTCTTTGAACGCAATTATAATCAAAATATCCTATAATTTAAAGTCAAATAAAACGTGTGTTTTGTCTGACTCTGAAAATGATTGCCTGAATATCACGTGATTTGACTGAAAATGTGATTTACTCTCAAATATTAATATACAGTATATTTTATTCTCTGCTCTAATCAGACTAATGAGTGCACCAATGCTTTCACCCGATCATACCCTCATTATTATTGAATTCTCAACTCTCCAGTCATTTCTTTTTGTCTCTTCCGAGTAGTCATAAATGAGTTCTGAGAAACCTAAGGAACTTTGGCACCAGGGACATTCAAAACACTTTTCCATAGTTTGGTATAATAACAGTATTTTCTGCTCATCTTTTTAGGTGGGTATCAGTTGTTGGAAACACAAACAGTTCAAACTTGCACATTTACTTATTACAATGTAGGAAGTGCATTTTTCTTATGAATGCTAGAATAAGCTTATGTTGATATTGATATTGATATTGATATTGATATTTGCTAACTGCCTAAAGAGTTTAGTGTTTAGTCTTTTATGTCTCGCAGATATTTAAGGACTGAATGGTGTGTTTGATATAAATCAGAGCTCAGACTAATATTATATTTCTTTATTATTTTTACTGCTATTCACTAATATGTAGAGTAAATGGCTTTGAATCGACTGATGCCAGAATTGACACTCATTTTGCCTTCAATTATCTTGAAAAAGGGTAATTGAGCAAGATTCAATCAAGATTTTTGTTGTTCTTACTTAATACTGTAATACTGTGTAAGAAATTATTTAATCGATTACTTGTTTTCTTGAATTAACTATATTTTGAATTCCGTTGCAAAACATTTGATGCGATTAAATGAACAGAATTTTGATTATTCTTTAAGAATCGCACGAATATTGCAAACAAGGATTTAATGATAAATCAGTGATAATCGAGACTGAATTAGGAATAGGAGTGAAAGAGTATGTCATTACTGTTTGCGCACATTTATTGTTATATAATATTTATTTATTTCAGTCGAAATGATCCGTCACTTCCGATTCATAATTATTTGCTAACATTTTCGATACAATAAGTTTAACGCAAATCCAGTCATGTTTTAGCAGTTGAGCACAAATTCATTTTTAATAGTTTTTTCGTTTCTATGGATAAGTCGTTTCATATTTTTATTTATGTCTTTCTATTCATTAATTTCTCATTCTTTCAAATATTTGGCTTCAATTGTAAAGAAGACAATCATTTGACGCCTAATCTGACAATCAGTGAGACAACTGTGTTATTGGCTAAGAATGAAAGCTATTTAGACATTGAAGTGAATCAGACTCTAGTCCTGAAGTGTGAGGGCATCGAACCATTCACATGGCTATTACCTGAATATCATCCGGTATGCATTTAGGAAGTAATGCTCATAAATACTATCTGTTTATATAAATTGAATTTCATAGCAATTCTAGTAATACACTACAAACCGATGTATACTTTATAACTATAATAGCAGTGATGCGCAAGGGGTGTAATGCCAGTGATGCGGAAGGTGTGTAATGCCAGTGCAGTAATGATCAAATATATATAGTATATAGCTCGAAAAGCGTAACTTGCAAATGTCCAAAGTCCACCTAGGCCATAGATCACAGACTGTGTGAATCAGATTCACAGTGCTAAGTTGTTGTCCAAAACCTGGTCAAAACCTGCTTGACAGGTTGTAAGTTATACTGTACTATATCATTTACTTTCGGTCGCTAAGAGAACTAATTAAAACTCTGATAATTTAATTACAAGAAAATTGATTTAATTTCTCTAAAAATAGAATAGAATAGATATAGAATTTTTACCTATGATGAAGGTCAATCCAATACATAAATCCTAGCGTAACTTGATAATAATTAAAGTTATAATTAGTAAATGAATTTTCATCTCAAATGAACGGATTATTAATATGAACTGAAACGGATTGTATAGACTCTAACTGTAATCGATTAGAATTACTAATCCAAGTGATGCGCAAAGACTCAGAACAAAAGTTCCTAATATTTCAAATTTGCTTCGGATCAATTTATAGTAATTTGAACTTTGTTGCAATTGTGGTTGCAATCTGTATTTGTCTACCTTGCGCATCTCTATTATACACAGTATTTATTTCTATTAAAATAGTTTATTAATTCCTAAGCTTAGTATTAATTCGGTTCCAAACATATTATCATTGCTTTGTTTTGCTATTATTTTTCATAGGATTTCAACCAAATGCCAGAATTCGTTAGAATTAAAACAGAATTCATAGAAAACAAATACATTAGTGAACTGAGAATTGAAGAGATTATTGTTGAAGACGTCGGTTATTATTCATGTCATTATAACAGTACAATGCATAAAGAGAGTCAACTAATTAGGAATAAATACAATTCAGTCTATGTTTTCGTTACGGGTATTAGTTGTCCATCAAATCAATTGTATTAAGAATTTAATCAAAATTTTTGAATTTTCAAGACTTAAGCCATTTGTTTGTCAGTCATCTGATGGCTATTCCTGCTGTCAATAACAGCGAAGTGGATGTGGGCTGTCGTCCCTCCAGTTCCTTTACTCGCATGTCTTTACTGGAAATGATTAAATACAATTCGAGCACAAATTATTACAAAAGACTGGATATCGATCCCCAATCTGATATCACATTCAACCCTAAGCTCGGATTTAAGATCAAACGATTGCGAACCGATAGACTTCAATGCATTGCAACACTTAATGAAACAATCGATAAAATGAATATAAGCTTTCATTTTTCGTGTAAGTCATATACATTTTATATACACTTTATAAACATCTTTCCAAATTGTTTGGTACTTCTTATAATCTTAATCCTTTGCATACGAGGATTACGATAAGACCAGTTTAGGGCAACAATCGATTTGAATGCTTATAGAGGTATGACTTGAAACCAGTTTTATTGTTCGGACAGTAGAGCCGGAGAGTGTATCAAAATTTTGAAATAATTATTCTGTATCTGAATCTGTATAATTTATTATATTCGGAAAATAAAAATTATCATTTAGACCTCTATAAGAATTCAAATTATTTCTCCCCCTATTTCTTTTCAAACTCAAACTATTCATTGTTTGCTAATAAGCTAATCGAAGTACCAAACAATTTGGATAGAATGTTACTTTTAACATAATTACTGTATTAGCACAAAAATATAATCAATTTATGTTTTCAGACAAATTCTTGATTAGTGTTATTAAGTTTATTGAATTTATTTTTATAAATCAATAAATAAATTATAATTTGTTTTATTGAAACTTTTATTGTTCAGATCGTCTGAACATATGATTCATATTTTTTTGACTCAAAATATATTATTTTTAGTTTTAGTTAAACTTCTTTATAGCGATAAAGACCTGAATGAATGGCTATATTTATCTGAACTATAATTAGTTTTTCCTTTATTCAACTTTTGGTTATCTGTATTACAAACTAAAAATATCAAATATAAATCATACCTTGGATGCAGTCAACTAGTTTTAGCCTCAAATCTATATTATTTATATTAAAAGCTTTTCTCAATTTTCCTCAAATCTCAATATATTTTCCCATAAATACAATCGTATTTAAAAATGTTGTTTATATATCTAAAATGTAAATTACATTACATTAGACTTTGAATAAATAATCTGTTATTTTATAGTTAAGATTCCGAAAGCATTTAAATTATGCATAAATTACTGATTGCTGTCATTATACAGTATAACTCATAACCTTGGAGTTTGCAATATAAACATCAACATAAGTGTGACATAACTTGTATTGAATGATACAATATATGAATATTTATTAATTCTATTGAATACAGTTATCCGTATTGATTGATGTAAGGAAATCCATATCCTCCCCCATATTGAGATTGGCCTCCATAGCCTCCGCCATATCCTCCGCCATAACCTCCGCCATAAGAGGGTCGGCCACCACCATAACCACCATAGGGTGAAAACTCACGAACAGGAAAGTGTACGTTCTGTTGACTCCCGTAACCATAAGGTCGGCTGTAGTGGTCGTATGCACCGATTGATGTCTGATATTTCAAAATAAATAACAGCAAACCTAACATAAACTGAAAATATATATAAAATTATTATTGAATTAGTGCTCAAATACTCGAGACGTAACTCAATAGACATTTACAAAACTTACAGAAAAATTGAACACTTTTTCCATTTTTTATTTTTTTCAAGAAATTAAAAAAATGGTATTTCAATACAGAATATCAAATGAGAAATGAGTTTTCACTTTCAATTTTCATTGAATTTTATACCAAATCTGTTCAATAACGAGAATATTCTATTCTATTATTCATTGAATTCAATTGGGGTTTAAATAAAATGATTTCATTGAAAAAATTAACTTTTTTGCAAAATACCAGAATTGAGGATATTTTAGGCGTTTCTGCTATTAATCGTATTGACTAATTCATTAATTCATTCACTCGATGCTAATGAAGTGAAATCAATGGATGCAATGCTTGACGAGAATAATGACAATCCATGTAATAGATATCCAACTGATTTGTCATCCGTTTGGCACTAATTTTTTGATGGATTGCTTTTATTTTAAATCTTATTTTGTTTAATGACTGGCAAACGACAAACGTATCTGAAATCAACTCTAATTTGTTCTGTATTTTTATGAATAAATATCGACGGCTTAGTAAGAATAGCACCTGGACCATTTCGAAAATCAGCAAAATATATCTTTTTTGAACCCGAACAGGCAATACATTTTGTTCGCTTGAGTAGAATAAGGGTTAAATAACTAAATTCAACATTAGTTCAATTTTATCAAACATCTAGTTTAGGTACGAAATACACCTTGCTTAATACTGCTATACTAAACTTCATCCTGAATGTCCCCTACAGACTCGAAGACCTTGGACATGACTGAACAATGAGAATAGAGTATTGGTTTAGAGTTTCATTCATTCAATTATTTGGTTTAATTGTAATAATGATTACAAGAATATGATTGTCAGCAATAGACTGAATATTTATTGTTATATTTGACAATAACCTACTTATTCGACAAAACCAGTTCATTTGTATTTCAGTAGAATGATTAATGACCAGTGTCAAACCAGTGTCAAATCAGTGTCAAACCAGTGAATTCTGAAATATCACTACATTTTCCATAAAATGCTTTGAATTTATTTGACTGTTATTTCCAAAATAAATATAAGGCCAGTGCGAGCACAGGAGGAGTTCAAAGATCAAGTCCAAAGCCATTGTCCTAATGTGCTCTACAGTTACTGTACAGCACAGTACTGACAGTGAGTAGTTTGTTTCGCAAAGACTAAATCGAAATGTTATGAATATTTTTTTTGGCGCCAGACTGCCTACAGTGCGTCTGCGGACCGGACATTAGGTAACTTATAGTATTAATGCAAATTCAGTGGTGTATTGCACAACACTTGTATGGCTACAGTCGGACGGCATATACTATCATTAATTCCAGTCTTTTCCGAAAAGACTTTTCCCAATTACTTGAATGTCGACGCCATTAGAGCCGATCAATAACATCATCGAAGACATCGATGGCCAACAAAATAAGCTCTCGGGAAAGACTGGACTTAATTATAGTATAAGCAGTCATAACTGTAGCTCTATATGTGTTGCGCAATACACCTCTGGATTTGCATCAATAACTTATAGTTAACGGACATGACTTATATTATAAGCATTAACATTTTTTGTCTTACCCAAGCAGAGTATTTTGGAAATATCTCAGAAATATTCATAAATAACTCATTAGAAA
>JAQIWA010001510.1:0-17946 GCA_034693305.1 Eueremaeus valkanovi | reverse complement strand
TAGGCTAGGAAATGGCTGGAGTAGGCTAGGAAATGGCTGGAGTAGGCTAGGAAATGGCTGGAGTAGGCTAGGAAATGACTTGATTAACCTGATTTGCAACAGAATCCTCAAAATTTGATTGCTTCAAAAAATATTCGCTTTCAATAAGTAAACTACTATTTCCTATCCAACTGCTGCTCAAATCAACCTATAGAAAGTGGTGATATATTTATATAATGCTGTTCAACCTTGTTTCGCAGTGCTCTGGATCAAGAATTAACCCCTTAAGAAATTTATGATATTTGGCTCAGGTTGTAGTGATCAAGTACAGTTTAAACATCAAAATTAGCAAAAAGGCATAGATTTTATTCTTGGTCAGTACATTCAATAATAGCGATACAACCAGAAAATTCTGTTATTTCCTCTTGGTTCCTGGCTTGAAACTATGTTTATACTGATCTTATATTTGAATTAAAATTTCAGGATTTTTGGATTCTGGGACTCAAATGAATTTTTAAAGATCTGAAATTGAATAACTCGTGAACCACAAGGGGTAGAAATGTGGTTCAAACGACAAACTCAGTTGAAAAATAGCTATGGAATCGAAATAATCAACTAGATCATTTGGGGAACACTTTTTTGAAATTATATTGTATGGCTGACTTAGCACAATTACTCTTATATTACAGCCCCCTCTTCGCTCTTACGGTTACACACAAACGGTGTTTTTGCATAAATATAGAATAGATATACAGTATATCTGTAGCAGTACTGCACATATCTTATTGCCTGTCCAATGACACACATCTTTTACATTGTATTAAGTTTTTGAAATGAAACTAAAAATATATTTTAGACTTTCAATGTCAGAATTGGGTCAAATGATAAATCGAAAGTACTGTAACAGTACAGGGTAACTCTTTGCTATAATTAGGGCACAAATCCAAACCAATATTTTGATCGATTGCTGTTATATCGCTCTAAAAGCGACTAATTTTCCACAAATAATAGACAAATGAAAGGCTTGAGTGAGTTGTCAGAGTCGGCAATCGTATCGTACAAATGAAAACGAATTAGCATTTGATGAGAGATAGGGTTAAGATTGCGATAAAATATTTCCATAGATTTGAGTCAAAATCAATTCAAGCGAATGAGTTTCACTTTTACAGTATTGAGTGCAGAGATAATCTGCTGGACTTGCAGTGCATGTGTTAGAGCCCGGGCTTAGAGCAGAATATTTAGCATTAAATCTATAATACTTTTAGCATTGTTTGACTCAATTGTAAAACTGATATTAGCTTTGGGTCAATGGATCGTCAATCGAGAATACGTGAGCTCAAACTTGACAGCATTTGGTCAGCTCAGTGCCAATAATGCACCTGATCTGTCACGGGATTGGCCCAGAATAGATTGGTCATTTGTATGAGGGCAGGCTTTCAGGTACTCCTTAAGCTTCAAGTTTGAAACAGAATAGTTTAAGTCAGGCTTAAGTCGCTCTCAATTTCTCTTTAGATATCATTTGAATTCAAGCCTTCGCTGAACTAAAATACTTTTACTTACAGTCAAACATACTTTCGCTTTATTTTTAGTTTTATTTTATATTTTAAATGAGTTTTATTATTGCTTTTCAACGATTTTAAATAACTTTTGAATAGAAATAATGTTCAAATTGTACCCGACGTGGACTGACTACGAAGCCGACGAAGATGTGGCCTTCGATGGCGACCGTTCTGTGAGTCCGAAGCCCTTCTCTAACACATTGTTTGACTCGCAATGAATCATATTCTTAGGTGTCTTTGGCCTCATTCCGTCCATTGGACTTCAATACGACAACGACTGAGTTGGTTCTTCCGGCTCTACGCCGAAGGAATTCCTGTGCGCACAAGGAAACGGTGAGACCTGAGTTGGAAGTGGTCTGTGTCAACCAGATATACGACTTTCCGGCCGTTGAGATCCGAAACGTCTATTACAGTTACGGCAAGAAGAAGAAGATTGTAAACGCCCTGCGCGGCATCAATCTCACTGTACCTGAAGGGGGAATGTAAGTGCTTGTGCTTTGCGCGCCTATACTCTATAAAAGTTGAATAATACGAGGAGTCGTATAAAAATGCCCTAAACTTTAATAGAAACCTAATGACCAGATCTGACCCAAAAATGACAGAATTCTGATCAGACTTTCAATTGAATGCATTTTAAAAACTTTAATCAAAGTCTCGGAGAGAATGAACCGAATTATGAGCGCATCCAATGTGTCATTCCTTTCGCATATACTGTACGATACTATACATTCCTATACTAACAATTTGCTTCCAGATATGGACTCCTGGGTCCGAGTGGATGTGGAAAGACTTCATTACTGCGATGTATGGTCGGACGACTGCAGCCAAATGAAGGCTCAGTTAAGATATTCGGAAAGACCCCGGGAGAGGCCGGCAGCAGAGTTCCCGGTTCTTCCATTGGTTATATGCCTCAAGAGTTGGCTTTGTTTCCTGACTTCACACTTGAAGAGACGCTCAGCTATTTTGGACGACTATATCACTTGAAAGAGAGCGTAATCACCGAACGAACCAAATTCCTGCTGAAGTTCTTGGATTTGCCGGACAAGAGACGACTTGTGGGCAATTTGAGCGGAGGTCAGAAGCGTCGCGTATCGCTTGCGGCGGCATTGGTTCACAACCCGCCCCTTCTTATATTGGATGGTATTTTAGGATAATATGGTTTTTATGAATCAGACATATGTTTGACATTCGGTTTAATTCACAGAACCAACTGTTGGTGTCGACCCTTTGCTCAGGCAATGCATTTGGGATTATTTGGTTACTTTGAGTAAAGAGGAAAAGCTGACAGTCATTATAACGACTCATTACATAGAAGAGGCCAGATCTGCAAACCTGGTCGGACTCATGCGTTTCGGACGTATTCTCGTCGAAGAAAGTCCAGAATATCTGCTGAAACGCTATAGTTATCCGACACTCGAAGAGGTCTTCTTGAAAGTGTGTGAACTCGACTCCCAGGGAGTGTCGGTCAATGATGTGCACATCGAGCACAAGAAGGAAATGCGCCGATCGATCTCATTCGACAATAAGCCCGATATCTGTTATGACGCCAACAAATTGGAGTCAAACGATGTGGACATCAACTCAACCACAGATAGCAGTAGTAGTAGTGGTGTCGGAGATTCTGAAGACAATATAATTACCGTCGATTCGGTTGAAATGAGTTTAGAAAGAGTTGAAGACAAGCGCTTTGAACTGCCGAAGAAGACAAACGAGAGAAGTCATAACTTTGAGCATAAGAGCAATTCCTTTCTGGACAGCGCCGCCCGAACTTCGGCGCTCTTCTGGAAGAATATCACTCGTTTGCGCCGAAATATGGCTGTCCTGTTGTTCCAGTTCTTACTGCCATCAATTGAAGTGATTCTCTTTTGCACGTGCATTGGTCAGCACCCGTATGACATACCGGTGGCCGTCTATAATCAAGAGCCTTCGGGTCGGTTCAGCGAATGGTTCCTCAGAAGCATTGATAACAAAACGATTATTCAAAAGCCCTATCAGTCGTTCGATGCGGCCATACAGTCGGTGAAGAACGGGGAGGCCTGGGCGGCAATGGTGATTGGCAAGAACTTCTCACACGCTTTGCAGTTGAGGTAATCAACTGTTTAATTGTTTTGTCGTTCAATATATTAATTATTGATTTGTGTTTAGAGTTATGATGTCTGGGGAGGTGGACAATGAGACGATTGAAATGAGTAATATTCACTTATACCCGGATATGACCAGTGAGTCCACTCCTTATTGTATGCCTTATGTCACCAACAACTGACTAATGTCTGTTTCAGATCAAATGATCAGTCTTAAATTATACGAATCGGTTACCATGTCTTTCATCAATTTCGGTCGAGAAGTGTTATCGATGTTAGGCCAGAGCACAGCTATCGTTGAGCTCCCGGTTGTGGTAAGAGTTATGCGAATGAAATCGGATTTTGTTCTCAATTCTAACCATTTGTTTTCGATTCTCATTGAAAGCTTGAAAAACCTATATATGGAGAAAAGGCGCCGACGTTTACCGAATTCATGGCGCCGGGAGTTGTACTGAGTATTGCCTTTTTAGCTGCGGTTGCTTTGACTGCATTGGCATTCGTTATGGAGCGCAAGGAAGGACTGCTCGAAAGGAGTTTAGTCGCTGGCGTCAGCTCTACGGAGTTCATGCTGTCTCATGTGCTCACTCAACTGCTGGTGCTGTCAGTACAAGTCGCCCTGCTCCTTATTTTCACCTTCCTGGTCTTTGAGATACCATTTCGAGGTCCATTCATTTGGGTGGTCATATTGACCCTACTTCAGGGCTCGTGCGGAATGGCTTTCGGACTAATGATATCTGCGATCTGTGAGGAGGAGAACTCGGCCACAATGTTGGCTTTGGGCAGCTTTTACCCCAATTTGCTTCTCGTAAATGATTTGAATTCAATTTGAATTTCCAATACTTATGAGTTTTTGTTACAGAGCGGGACTGTATGGCCAACACAAGCAATGCCTTTATATATTCGTTATTTCAGTTATCTATTGCCGCAAACCATTCCAATCGGTTTGTATTGACATTTGCTTTCATATAATTCTAGAGTTAATCTAAATGTTTGTCTACTTCAGAGGCAATGCGTTATATCCTATCGCGGGGTTGGGATCCTTCCTATGGAATCGTTGCGCTCGGCTTTGGTGTTACACTCATATGGATCTCATTTTTCTTAACGGCAGCCGTTATTATCTTCAAATTCAAGAAATAGTTCAGCAAATGTTTAGATTATTTTTTAATTTGTAAAAATCGTTTTTAAATATTTTTCTCATATCATTTGAACTCTTGTGACTCAGAATTATTTGCAATTCTTATATTCATTATTATATTATAGTTCAGCTCAAAGTAGTAAACGAATTGAATAAACGAAAGTATATTTGAATTTTCATTTGATTGAAAAGTTTTTTGTGATATAAAGATAAGCGAATGTTAACTCGAGTGAAGTTTTTATAGATGACTCGAAGCAAATGCTTTTTCAAGCATATCATTAGATTCATAAAACTGTGCGAAATGTAAGTTAGATCTCAGTCAGTAATGACTCCTTTTTTCTCTATTGTGTGAAATAAAGTTCGGATGCAATGAATAGTTCGGGAAATCTCTCATAAAGACTGAAATAAGTGATGCATTGGATTAACAATCTGTGAATCAAGTGATCCAATGCTTTGGCAAAGCTATGACTCGTATAAGAGTAGCTTTGGGTCTCCACTCCTGCACAGGTAGTCAATACAATGAACTGACACAGTCTGAGAACCAATAGGTGTTTGCAGTGATTGCAGAGGTAGGTGTAACTATTTGGCACTTGTGCTCTTTGCACAGGTATGCTTACATGGCAACAGGGCGTCGTCCACTTATCAACAAACTAAGAGTCTTACTAAACAGACTGAATGTCCGATTCCGTCCACTTTCACATTGAAGTCAACTTTTATTATACTGTTAGTGATTATCACAAAATATGATAATTTTTAAACTTATAAATAAATAGTATATAAGTTGTGTTCAAACCTGCGATTCAGTCGATTACTGCTTATAATAAACTCAATTGATTTTTGGTTCAGTTGATTGTAATATTGATCGTTAAAGTGATTCAAATACCAAATATGTTACGGAATGCCGACATTTCGTACTCAAGTATAGCCCCGAATACTCGACGAACTGATAGCTGTTTTTGTTGCTTTTGCACATTTGATTGTTCGCACTGCAAGTGTAAGTCCTTTGCCTATCCCTGTCCTCAACCCTATCTGACGAGCTATGTCTTCAGTGAACGGATAAAAAGATCAAACGATTGTATGGATTAGTAGCTAATAAGCCTTGCTACTAATAACATTATAGCCAAAGTCAATTTGACCCAGTTTCAATTCAAATTGACTCCAAACGAATGCACATTTTATTAATTGAATCTGTGCTCACAATTGGAAATCAATAGAATTTATGTCAATATATTATATGAATATTGTGTTATAAGTGTCTAATCCTATAATCATATTAATGCCAAACCCGTTGCCAATAATGGATTAAGCCTTAAGTTGCAGTCAGAATTAACCTTGTTCCATAAACTAAACTGACGAGTGAGACAAAGTTTTTTTAGTTTACTTATTGGCTGTCATTCGATCCCAACTTTATGTTTCCATTAAAACCTTGTTTTGCTTAACTTTATTGTCAATCCATTGATTTGTTGTCACAATTATTCTGGATTTTAGACGTATTCGTGAATTGAGTTAAAGCCATGTCTTGTCTGACAGTGTAGTCGCGCCAACGCTTATTATTTGTTATAAATATATTTAAATTGCGTTTAAATTAATTGAATTCAATATAAATTCATTGACAGCCTGTTGTAGATCTTGTTTTCTGCGGCTCCCGTACGGCACTATCACATCTGCTTTTCTGGCGGCCTGTGGTCTCATAATCAGTATCGTATCAATACTGCACTCGACCAGCATTGCTGACCGACTGACTCACGATCTGATCAGAAGAAAGTATTACTGGTATGGATGGTATCACTGCTCATGCGGTAACTGTTGACACAATTCAGTGTTTAATCTGTTAATGCAATCAATAGGTTGAGTGATCTGAAGGTCTGGTATGTCGTCCTCACGATATTCCTCTCAGTTGTCATTCTAATCAATATATTCATTGGATTCGCAACCACTGGAACTGTTGGGTCAAAGAAAGGAAAGCCGTGTCGAACATGTGGCTGTACCCGATCCTCGACGACCACATGTCTGATAAAGATGGTGTTTGTGCTAAACTACCTGCTCTTCTATTTTCTACTTTTTCTGACAATCGCTGTATTGATAACACTATTCATATGTTATGTCTTAACCAATCTCTGCAATGAAGGCACTCGTATGATAGTGGATCCGGCCAATGCCAACTGGCCCTATCCAACCGATACACGACCCGGACAGTCGGCCCAATACATAGATCTGAGACAGTTTTCTCCATTGCTATCGTTGCGATCAAACGAAACCCAATTCCTGTACTTCAAAGACGATAGACTCAAAAAGCTTTGCGGAGACTATGTGTCGGCCCTTATGTTCTATATTATACTTTGTTCGGTCGGAATGGGCTTATTATGTATGGGTTTTCTAAACTTCTTGATTAACTTAAGTGTCAATTGGGTTAGAATTAGTTCGAAACAGAAATTCGCAGAAATTATGTATTTGAATGGCGCGGAAATGACTGCCTTTAACCCGGAATCCAGTTCTAGGTATTGATTGTCTGATTAGTTATTAATATTTTAGTTTAGACTCCATTCGAACGATGCAAATATGCCTTCTCTTCAATCATATTCTTTGCTAACAATATTAAAGTCAAAAACAATAGAATAAGACTTTGTCTCAGAATTTACAACAAAAAAAATACTTTTTATATAATATATACTGTATTTACTAAAAAATGGCAAATAAGTCATCGAAACCGTATGTGAATCCCAATTAGAGGTCAAGTGAGACACAAACACAAATTAAAGGACTTTTCTTTAAATAATATCAATTTATTTATTCAGCTTTAGGCAACTTATTCAACAAATAATTATAAGAATTTTACAAAATCTTCAATAAAGTGTATACAAGTGGACGAATAGCTCAAAAGTTAAATGAATATCAAAATTAATATAAAAGTTGTCTTAAGCACTGGGAGGGGTATTGTGTATGTCTTTGACAGCAAATGCGGAACAATTTCCAAAGAATTGTTGCGTAAAATAAAAATCAGTTTATATTTAATGAAGCATTTGATGACTCAATATAAGACACATTAAAGGGTTTGCAATTTATCGGCTCATTTGCTCATCCAATCATTGCATGCATTTTTCAATTTGTAAATTCGTTTAATCATATTTATGAGTATTTTTTTGAATATTTAAAGTCTAATAATTTATATTTAAAAACTTTTTTATAACTCTTCAACAAATTAATGTTCTAGGCGAGTATACCTTGCTTATTTGTAATATTTTTGAAATAAATTGTTTATTCAAACAAATATAAAAAGATTAATATTTGAGAGTTTATTAAAAAAAAGTTTGGAAATAAAGAAAATATTTTGAACTAAAAATTGTTGGAATGGATTGTCTGGAGAGCACTAATAGGCAGAAACAGCAAAAGAATTGGAGTCTTCATTACGTAATGGATGCCTAATTTGAGTACTGGTCAAATCTGATATGATGTGAGGACTGTTGTATTTTTCTTGTAATATAGTAAACATGAGTTGACAGAGTCTGTCCAATGAGTCGACCTTATGATCCCAATTCCAATCTCTGCGAGCCTTGCAATCGTCGAGCTCTTGAGGCCAACTGTCGGCTATAAAGTTGAGAATTGGGGTCAGAATTGATATATTTGAGAGAGAATTACAAACAAATACCGATCTGTTGTCTGCTGTCCGGCTTAAAAGTCACTTTAAAATTGGGGACAAATCTCTTGATTGCAGTAATCAGTTCTTTAGGCGTAAAACTCATTGCATTCACGTTATACGTCCTTTGTTTCAATTTCTCGTCCGAAGTCTCCATAATTGTGACGACACTATTGAGACAGTCGTCGATATACATCATCGGAAGCTTTGTGTCCGGCTTTAGATAGCATTCATACGATCCATATTTGAGTGCAGAATGAAATATAGAAACGGCATAATCAGTCGTTCCTCCTATGAAACCCATTAATGCTTATTATAATACAAACCAAATGAGACCGGAATTGAAATAAGTGTCGTATACTTACCGCCCGGATTCGTATCGGCGGATATCACACCCGGAAATCTGAGACAACGGAAGTCTAATCCAAATTTACGCCAATAGTACTGATTGGTTGAAGAATATAATTGTTATTTTGAGCTCAAATACAGTAAGAAACTGTGTATTACTTCGCCGATCAGTTCCGCGTGAACTTTACTGACGCCATAAATAGTCTGCGGTCTCTGACAAACAAAATCTGTTGTATTTTGTGTTCAATTAAATCAATTAAATTCACATTCAGTCAAAACTTTATAATTTGTTTAATACCGGGCGTCGGGATATTTCTGGGTGCTTCGGGTCCGAATGCACCGATGGTACTGGGCACGAACAGTCTTAGATTGTACTGACGGGACAGTTCCATCACATTATGCATGCCTTCGATATTGATTTTCATAGCGAGCGGAACGTTATATTCGCCGACAGAACTCAATAAAGCGCTGAAATGTATTAACCAATCGATTCGATGGTTTACAACGATTTCTTGCAAATTCTTGAAATCGAGAATATCTGCATAAATGAAAGGACCGCTACTTGTGATCTGTTCCGAGCCTTTTATTATGTCAGACATTATGACATTTTCGATGCCATACTTCTGTCTGAATTCAAAATCAATTTCATTATAAGTCAATCATTTCAGGCAATTCAATGACAATAAATGCAAACAACCCTCAGTCAAGCTACCTGTCCAATCACAAGAATTCGCTTCTTATAAACTTTCTAATTACTGAATCCATTAACCAAGTTCATTTATAAATTTTAATTTAAGAAGTTTTCAGACCTATTATTCTGAACTTTTTGTTAAACAAATTATTTAAAAGCATACTGGGTAATATTAATATCTTCTCCACCACTACAGTACTGTACAATTCAATAAAAAATAAATACAACTGAATATTACCTCATCAGTTTAGCAAGGCCAGTGCCTAACTGCCCGAGACTGCCTGTTAGGAAATAATCAAAATTAAAGATTTAGTTAAGAAGTACTGAAAGTAGTGTTGAAAATTTTATTAAATGTTCTTGGGGCATTAAGTTTAATAATAAAATTAATATTTACAATACTCTATAATTAATGCAAACATTTAAAAATGATGTTAATTAAAAATTAGCTGCATTTTCATCATATAAGCTATTATATCTACAGTATTAATATAGTGACAGACTATGATTACTAATCATTGATTAGATTAAAAGTAATTTTTCATTGTTTTTTCCAATGGAGAATAGTTTCCAGATTCAATTTACTTATTTTTTGTTGGGGGCATTTCAAAGAATATAATGCATGCGATATATTCGCTGGTTATTGCTATAACTATACAAAAAGTAATCGAAATAAATATAAAGTATTTTATAATAATTTTAACGACAACAGAGACCATAAATTAACCGATATTTTGGCACATTTTCCCTGAATCTCACAAACTTTCCATGGATGAACCATGGAAAATTTAATAAAATTTAATTACCGAGTATTAAATTTATTATACATTTATTAATAAAATATTAAATTTGATGATTTGCAACGCTAACTGAAAGTCTATTAATTTCTTCTATAATTCAATGGAATAAAGCCTTGAAATTATAATTATAATGAGTGCTCAGAATCCATGTACAGTACAACTCATTAGAACTGATTATTATTGAATTCACGAATATTTGATTTTCTTTTTGTTTCAGTACAGGTATTGGAAACTCAAAATCTATAGACTGGGTTACATCACAACATCTCCTCATCAGTTTGTGTCAAATAGAAATTCAGCTCTTAATGAATTATACGGCCTTCAGATCATTGATTGATAAATTATTTTTGTGATGTGTATGAGTGTGTGTGCGAGGGGAGGGTTAAGCCAACAAACCTATACATGCATTGAATTCTGTTTAATTTGAAAGAAATTCAAAAAAATCTTTTCAAAGCAACCATTGAATGACTAAACTGAACAAAAAATTCCAGATTTACCTTTAATTTTTAACATGCTACTTTTTTTTTATTTTGTCGTATTCGACTAATTATTATAAGTCTTATTCATAAATTAATACAGTACATCTACAATAGCCGGGACTTTTTTGTCAGTCGATTTATTTAACTCAGAAAAATAAAGACTTATTTATGCATAAACTAAAAGTAAGGATGACAAAGGGCGTTTAGTCAAAATACCCCCACTAGCTTTTTATTACACCAGGTCTATTTTCAAGAATATTAATTACAGTAGTATTGATGCAAATTCAATAGAAATCTTTGTTATATAATATATTTCTCATATCAAACAATTGTTTGTCAACTCTTTTAATATTGAATTCCAATTTTGAATCATTGAAGTCATATATTATAATAATTTTAGAAATATTTATAATAACATAACTTATAATTTGTAACATAACTAAACAAGGTTGCTACACTGTTATGTTAACACTGGTATGCTTTGTAGAATATCGAGTGATTAAAATTTACGAATACCAACGGTGAAGGGGAGGATACCACGACAAAACTATATACTCCTCTTTTGTTAATAAAGCGGAATTAATAATTGAGGGATAGATACTGCAAAAGGAAATAAAGCGAACATACAGTACAATGATTACCATTGAATCAATTGATTAATAATTTGTAATTTCAATGTTTCAGCTTATTGTACATTACGTACAGCTTATTGTATAGCATAGTGTAATTGCAGAAGCATTGATCAAAATTCTTACATACAGTAACTGTAATCATGATTAGGGACTGGAATAATAAATGGACATGGATCAAATAGCGCAATTTTACTTAGAAAAGACAAGATTTCAAGAAGAACTTGTTGGGCGCTCAATGTTGCGCATTGTTATCAATCATAAGAATGAGACGGGTGTTTCCAAAAATAAAAAGAATTAGAGATGGCTTCTAAACTGATACTGTACTGTACTGTAGGACTCGATTATAATATCTCGAACTACTCATCAATAAGTAGTATTAGTGACAATCACTACAAATATTGGTTGTCTTACCTGTAATAAGAACTTTAGGTTTTTCATCAGAAGCGGTAAACTTGTGATTAAATCTCTTATGGATTTTCGGTAAACTTTCAAATCGATTCCAAACTGATCGGAATTGATTTGATTTATAAGCAATAGTCGAAGGTTTTACTAAACTTTTTACATTCATTATTGAGATAGACATCAAAAAGATTTTGACAAAAACTGGAAATAATTGAAAATTTTGTGATATTATATAACTTGTAATCAGTTTTACAACAAATTGATATTCAATTAGAACTGACAAAACATATACCGTATTTGAGTCTGACTTATAAAAGGAAAAACTTCTGAATGTTTCCCCTTTTGATAGCGTTTATCGAAAACTAACTGAAAATCGCGAATCACGTCATTATTGCGTTGTTCGGCATTGAACATAACTGTGCCCCAGGCCATTCCCAGCTCTAAATTCCATTTTAATTGAACACATAATTGGTTTGGATTGGAGTAAACAAATCGATACATAATTAAGGCATAGAATTGAATAAACAAAACATCATTTGATTCTGTGTTTAATTCGTTGTTTTTGAGTCGAAGTTTCGAAATACTATTGAATTTTGTTTTCAAAACAACAAAACTTTTTACTCAATCGACAAACGATCGTATGATTCGGTTATTCGACATAAATCGGCAAATATTTCAGTGGATTCAGAAAATAGTTATCTTTTTATCAGTTAATTAAGTCATCGAAACCTTATAAAAAACAATTAGAGTTGTATTCATGACCTGATTCTTATGCACTACTGTTAAGTATATTAACTATAATTAAAAATTAAAAAGTTATGCGACTATTGATCAACGCTTTAATGTTTAAATGTTTTTCTTTTGTCTCAATTGAGTTAAAAAAAGATAAAATTAAAGAAAAAACTTTAATCTAACTAAAAGAACGAATAGATTTAAGGAAATGTGATAATAAATGAAGAATGGTGTGGATCAGTCTCAGACATGAATCCAATTATTGAATACTTTATTTGATATCTATTTAAAAATTTGATTTAAAAATAAGCAAAAATTGAAATAAAACAAAAGGAAACTGAAATAAATGTGAGCTAGCTATTCATTATGAGAGGGCCGTACAAAAGCTAATGGTTCGTATGATCTATAGGTCAGCTATGCTGGACATCAGTCTAATAATAGTTTTTGCATCGATGGGTGAAAATACTTTTGATGAGAATCTGGTGGTTTAGGGCTAAGACAGCCAAAGCAGGATCCAGGATCCTGTAAACAAAACAATTATAATATCCAATTGAGCCTGCTCATACCTTTATTCAAATAAGATAGGTCACATTATATTGTGAAAGGTTGATGAAGGAATTATTAGCTATTTTGTAATTATATAGAAAATAAATATGAGTGAAGACAAGAATAAAATCAAATCTACAGTTTGTATAGACTACAAACTTATGAACTTTTTGAATGTGCATAGTTCACATAAGTTTGCATGACATAAAGGACACTCGTCATTTCTCATTAATAAAATATTATGCCTGGGCCTGCTGTAGGCCATAGTACAGAGGTTAGACTGTACTCATAATTAAGCGCTGAAGTGTACAGAATCTGAAACAAAAACCTCTTTCAAGCGTTAATATTAAAGGTTATATTCATTTAATAAATTGCTTCTGTGAGTAAATAATAAAATGTTGATGCTCATTTTTAAAGAGCTCACATTAAAGTATGTAATCACTTCTTAAATAATTTATTGAAAGCATAAGGAATTAAAATACAATAAAAATATATTTAATATAACTTTATTACAACAATATAGGGGTTCGGTTTGTATGGAATAATTCTGTTTCAATATATTTATGCGTTAATAGAATAGAATAATATTCTGTGGCATACAGTCAGTGCAATCCAGTAAATACTTTCGCTTTAATAAGCAGTATAGCAGAGATGTTCAAGGGTGGTCGACATAAACAAATTCTATCAACGAGATTTAAGCTTACAAAAAAAATAATCAAGGCACTTTAAGACCAACGACGTATACGTATACCAAGGACAGTCATTCCAATAGAAGCACAACAAAGACGTAATTTATGGCCAAATTCGATTCAGGGTTAATTTTAATTAAGAGTATTTTAGAGTTTATTTAGAACAAGATTAATTAAAATTTGATCTTTTAAATTTTTTAGCGCCATTTTATCCCGGGTTAAACTTTCTAATCCTATGCAATAGAAATTGAACCGGTCATATGTGCACATCCCTGTACATATTTACGACTACAGCAGACACACACACACACACACGCATACAATCAATAATTTATACGAAATAAATGAGAACTAAATATTTTATTGCACTCATAGCACACAAACACTATCCTATTGTTTGCACAATACTGTACAATACGACCACTTTTTTGTACTCATATTACTAATAAAATACAGATTTTTATTCAATACAGTACTGAAAGAGTAAATCAGAAAAAAAGTTTTGTTCAAACAGTATATGAACCGGTATAGGACAGTATAGCACAGTTACCATTATTAACAACAATAAATTCAACCAGTATTTTATCTACTAATAAAACAAATCTTACCAATCTAATATTGATAATAAATAAATAGAACTTTTATCCTCTTTTATATGTGTCTGACAGTGCAATCGAGACGTTTTTGAATGAGACGGGTGTATATCAAAAGAGGATCAGGCGATCCAATCACGCTATGTTTGTGTCAGTAGTGTTTTGTGTATTAATTTTAGCCTTGCACACACAATTAGCAATACACAATTTAACACAGTCATTGCGCAATTGCTACGTTCAGGCCAGGGATCTAAATGAACGTTAAGGAAAATATGTGCTTAATATAAATTAAGGAAAATTAATGAAACAAAAAGATTATTAATCTTATATAAATAGTTTAGGAAGCTAACTTATCTATTCAATATTTTCAAGCCATTCTTTTGTATCTAGCTCAATGATTTTTACTGTCAAAATTCCTTATACAGCAGGGAAGCGGGAAATTGGATAAAGTGTAACAGTTGTTGTGAACAAGAGTACAGTAGACGACATAATATAGTGTGATATTTATTCAGCACTTATTAATCAAATAAGTAGTGATTAATAAATGATAAATACATTGATAACTCTTAAGAACTAATAATAATATTATGTATTAAACGTATTTAAATCAATATAATTGATATTTAATCAAATACTCAAGTTATAAACGGAATACTATTTATTCTGGATTACAATAAAGAGATTTGACTGTATGTTGGAATGCATTAGCGCTAACGCAGTGTTTATTTTATTAGTTTTCAAACGAGAAATACATTCAACGAATTGAATACCAAAATAAAAATGTGAACCAAATGTTTGCTGACTTTTATTCCCAATGCGTTCGAACACAAACACTAAACATAGGACTAGACTCGGCCTAACAGTAATCCGCAATAATGTTAATAATGTTGTTAATAACGAAACACAACTATTCGTTGCGATTATGACATCATTTCAATCGCTTATTAATAATAATAATATGTTTTTGAATCAAAATTATAATAATATTTATTTAATTAATTGAATACAAACTCAAAAACAGAAACGAAACGAAAAAATGTCTTTAATTTCGATACGAAATAACAAATCGTTTTAATTATTATAACATAAAACAGAAAAAATACTAAAAAAAATAATAATAAATAAAATAATTTCCGACAAAAAAATGTTTTTAAAAATCAGTTGAATTGAGTGAACGCTTAATAATAATAATGAAAAAAATGAAAACAAAAAAATAATTTCATTTTTTTAGTTAAAAATTTTTTTTTAATATTATTTATAATTAATTTCTATATGTATTGAATCGACGCCTAATTTAATGTCAATGTCGGACACGAACTGTACGTCTGTATCGACAGCCGCACCACAAGAATCGGTGGCCAATGAAGGAGTGGTTGAGATAATGGATGCCATGAATGGACAGACGATTGTCGGCAAAGCGCCGACGACTCCACTGAAGGCCAGCCATGAATGTGACCACAAATTCAATGAATACACGAATAATACGTTTAGAGACGAAGTCTTACGGCCTTTAATGCAAACACCGATTAATACAAATCTAATTAATATTAAACAAAATCAAAGACCAAATTCAATACTGAAGTCCAGTTCACACCACAAGAGGTCCTGTTCTACAGGTATTACACGTCTAAGACATGAATATTGTCTTTAATTTTAATTTTGATTTTCAATTCATTATTAGTTTTGTTTTTGTTTTTTAATTAAATATTTTTTTTGTGAAACTATTTGTTTTTAATAAATATTTATTAATTCAATTCAATGACATTTAAGCTTAGGATGACTTTCCCCATCCCATATTGTACTGGCAATGGAAAGGCTTGTTATGGGAATCGGATCTAGTTTTCAAACTTTTTTTTCTTTGTTTGCATTTTTGTTATTTATTTTTCTTTTTTTTTATAAATAGTTTATTAAAACAAAAAAATTAATTTTCATTTCAATTGAATTTACATTCAAATAGTTTTAACAATAAATAAGTTCATAATTACAGTACAGGCATAACGGGGTTGAACTGCTCTGTACTCTACCCTAAAAAGTGGGTCTAATTTGTGAGAAAATAGTTTTTGAAATACATTTCTATTCAAAAAGTTTTCGATTTTTTTTCTCTGCTTTTAATCAAATTAATTGATGTATTAATAACATTAATAACGAGAAAATGACTGCTATTTAGGCCAACAAATCCGACTTCCAATCGATAGCACTGTTGAGCCAACAGAACAGAACTTATTAAACAATTCGTGTAATTGTCGAACAAAATCCGTGCAAATACTGACCCCGAGTCAGGAAAAGGACGAAATGGAGTTGTGGCCGACCGGTGCGGACACCTGCGACGGCGACGGTAAAAGTCCGCTGAGCTATAGTGTCGACTACAGTAGTGGTGCCGATAAGCAGCGCCGGTATTGCAGCAAATATTGTGCCAAATGTGATAAACTCATGACTAATATTGGCTTCGATTACAAGAATAAACACCAAAAGGAGCAGACATTGGCTGATGAGAACCAGAAGTGTTTATCCAATGCTAATAATTACTACTGTAGTGATTGTGATATTAACGATTGTACCTGTGCTGCCTGTCATAGCTGTAGTCAATACCAATGCCATCGCATCCGCAATCAAAGTCTTATCAATAATAGCAATGTTTCCGATAATCTCAGTCTGTATTCCATTCATATGGAAAAGGATTTCAGGTATTAATCAATATTTTATTTTATTTTATTTTTCTTCTCTTTATTTATGCCTATATTTTGTGGTTCTGTTTATTATGTATTTTATTATCAGTCGTATTAGAGGTCGTAAACCTTAATGCAAACCCGCGCCCGACCCGCACATTACGGGTAAACATATTACGGTAGTAGCGCAAGGGTTTGACCTAATTATCTGATATACACACAAAACATGTGATTAATTGACTTATAATTTCGGTTATATTGTAATCTAGTTTTTAAATTGAGCTTCGCTTATATTCAATCAAAAATCAATTTAAGCTGAGCTCAAAAATACATTTTTATTTTCAACTTATTATAACTTGATTTTAAAGGATAAATAAGATCTAGGCCTAATCGAGCCCAGGCTTAATTGATCAGTGTTAAATGTTGGGACCGGTCTGCGCCGGGTCAGTATGACAAGGGATATCTCAGTTCTGAGAATGATCTCAATTGCGAAACTCTAATACTTATGTCATATCAATACGATATGAGTCGGAAATCAATTTCCGTTCCTTTTAATAGTCAGATAAATGACAGCAAAATATAAAATGATTTTTATATAAAAATATAATATTTTTGCAAAACTGACGAAAAATCTGAGTTTAAAATCAAATTATGGCTGAAATATAGAAAAGCATTTAAACTGAAAATAATCATTAAATTCGTGTTTCGTCTGAAAGGATATTATTATATATAAACAAGAGCTCAGTTACCAAAAACCTTGACCTAAACCTAATTGCTATTTAACTCTCTTTTTAGTTCTTATTGTGTTTTAAATCTATTTTATATTAAATATAGTTTTTATTATTCAAAAGCGAAAACACTATTAGTTTTATAAATAATTAGAGAAAGCGTTGATTTGTTGTATCGATTATTGGGAAAAAATATTTTAAAACAAAAATATACACAAAAATACACAGAATATTATATAAGAATATTCTGAAAAG
>JAQIWA010001509.1:0-17952 GCA_034693305.1 Eueremaeus valkanovi | reverse complement strand
AGATTTGCGCCCAAATGCGGACAATACGGGTCAATCACATGACTCTTTCCGGACAGTCCTCTGTAAACGACTAAATCGGTTCCGAAAGCAGTGATTGACTTAATTTGGTTTGACTTCAATTCTCTAGACTCGAGGACAGGTATCCATCCGTTCGGATAGAGTGGAGGCATGTCTTCGATATTAACTTGTTTTCCATAACTTTGCGGAAAAGCCTTAAAAAGATTTTAATATAAAATATAATTTAATTCTTAAAGAATTTCATATAAAATACCGGAATATTATCATTGGTTCCAAACAATCGATAGATTATATAACAGATTAAGAGTATTGAAGATATTTCATAGAATGTGACTCTAATATCAGAAAGAACTTCATACAGAAGTGGCAAGGTCATTTCGAATGATGTTCTTCTCCAGACTCAGACTACTATTGAGTTGCTATCGACTGAACATTGGCTTAAATATAAACTTTATTTTCAATTGTATTGCGTTTGCTTCCAATAGTAATACGTACGAAATGACCATGATCAAATGATTTATTAGCATGGGGAAAACAGAAATCATAAACATATCAATATAAGAATTCTGAGTACTTTATCGTAAGCACAGAGCAAAGTGAAACTGTATTTGAATTTAAATTTTTAAAAGCCGTTAATCATTGTTGTCATTGTTAGTACAGGTAATTCAGTGTTAATACTATAGTTATGAATACTAATTGACTCAATTATCTTCTAAATGTTATATTATCTCAAGATTATCACCAATAGATCTAATTAATATCAATGTATTGAGTAAGCTAGCACAATCCTATGTTAACTCTAGAAAATATGCACCTAGGATGATATTCAAGCACAAATTATGAGTCAAATATAAAATATTAGAATTCTCACTCCCCAGCACACATTTTTTGACCGCTAACCCCCCCAACCACTTCCCCGAAAGAAGGAGGAAAGAGAAGGCTTGGAATACAAGTCATTTATTAACAACGGGACAGATATCAAGGCTAGGGAAAGGCAGAAAAAAGCTAAGGAAAGGCTGGAGAGAAGGCTAAGGAAATACTGGAGAATTTCCTAGATAATAGTTGGTGAGAAAGCTGGGGAAAGGTTGGAGAGGTCCTTTATTAACAACGGAATAAAGAGAAAAGGCTATGTACGAAAAAACCGTGAATTTGTATCATTCAAGTTCATTCCAGAAAGCGGAGTCAACATAATACTGTACCAGTCTTGTTTTCAATAAAATCATTGCTTATCGACTGAACTCTACTTCTATTTTTTGATCATTTAATATATGACTGGAAATGATTAGCACTGAATGTATAGCTTATAAAGTATTGAATAGTGAACCTCAGGATAACAAATCTGCCTGAATGCAAATTATCAGTGCAAATGAATAAACAAGTTCAATATTTACTGCAAAAGGAAATGCGAACAGAAATGAGTACATAATTCTGGTTCCAAATTAATACCGCTATATAAGCAATTCTCTCTTTCGATAAATTGTTGACGGGTACATTTTAGTGACTAATGCGTTGATTTATTGCTAATGAATAAACTACTGATTCTCTCCGCTTTTGACCTTACTCATATGCTTATACTGTACAGCCATAAACATGCTCAAAATTCTTATTAAGGGAATAATGATTGTCTATTTGTGCCACTCATACAAATAATTATCTCATAAATCCTTGGTAATAAAGATTGACGAGCAATTTAATCAAGTACAGTATAGTACAAATCACATAGATCATTTTACGTAGCAAACTGCATAAAATTTAACTTCTCTATTACCAATATAAAATATGGTTAGCAAAAGTAAATTACCTGTAGTTTCAATGGTATGTGCAAGGGGGGGGTGGTAGACAATATTGTCAATTCTGATTAATGAAATGGTCATGGTCATTTAGAATTTACCTTTTATTCGAGTTTTCGACAACTCACCCGGTTTAGCGAGAAATTGAAGCCTAGATGCGTTGATAAATCCCCCAAAAATTAAAAATAAGCCTTGCCCTGAAAAGGCTCTTGTACATACCTAAGTTATAGCATACAGGTAGACAACATCATTATTTGATCCGGGGTTAAAACTATTTTCGAAAATATGAATAGCTTTTACTTATTTTTCTGTTAGCAGTCGACTAAAAAGGATAAGAATTTTCTCATCATTTCGTTTCAAAGCCTTTTCAGAACATTAGTAAACATTTCGGTGTGTCTTATGTTAATTATTTCAATTGACTTTATATGCTTCTCAACAGGGTTATTTTTTTAAGTCCGTATACAGTAGATTATAGTTGTCAGAAAATACCTTTCTCTGAATCTAACGTTTCTATCAGTCCGATGACAAGCTTAATAAAAGGGGACTTTAGGAGAGTGCGTGAGACGGTCGAGAGGCGACAAGACAATGTAGATGTATTATAGTGACTATCTCTATCTGGCAATGACCTGACCGCAGGGTTAACTATTGAGTAGGCAGACAGAGATAGTCACTATAATACATCTACATTGACTTGTCGCCACTCGACCGTCTCACGCACTCTCGTTTTACTACAGTCACCAATGGTTGTTATCAACTAATGGCTATTATCAATCAAATGCTATAGCCAAACAAGTTGATAATAACCATTGGTGACTGTATTCTACTCAAAAATTTCACTTTATTATTATAATCTATGTTAAAATCATATAAAAATAAGTACCAGGTCCTAATATAATTTTGAAACTTTTTTTTTTGTTTTTTAAAAGTCAAGCAACGCTTTGTTAATAGGGGTTATGGGGGCATAACCCTGGTTAATATTAGGTAAAATGGTTTATTCTAACATTTGAGTTGATGTTTTAACTCCACCTTTTGTTTGTTATGATGACACCAGACTTATATGCACGGGAAGGAAGAACGGTTTTCCAAGCGATGTTGATGAATATTCATTTTATCCTGAATGAATAATTTTTAATCAAGTTTATCTTACAGTTACGCTAACTATTCGAAGTGAAAACTGATAAAATAATAAAGCGTGATTATTTTAAGACTGTAACAAAATTCTATTTATTTAATTTGACCTGTCTACAAATTGAAGCAAGAATAAGTGGAGGCAACTTTGGCTTCATTTATATTTAAAAATATGCAAGTTCATAATTTTGCATGATGAATTATCGGGGATCAGTAAATAAACTTTTTAATAAAAATGAATAAAACATTGGTTTTGTTTGAAATAAAATCTTTTTTAATATATTTTATTCAATTTTTCCATTCATTTGCTTCTCATATCAAACGCATAACAAAAACAAAAATAATGTAATCATAAAAAACAATATGTATTTCAAAACAAAAGATTCGGTGAAAAAAATGACTTTTACTTCTATAAGATTAATATAAAACACATGAAAAAAACGTTAAAAAAATTTAAATAATTTTCAACAAAATTACAGAAAATTTTTTAACCAAAAAAAATATCGAAAACATGATATCATTGGCAATAAAATTAATTCTTTGAGTATTTGTTTCGTTAGAATCCGTTTGCTATACATATCACTAGTATTTGCCGATTCGTCCATAACCTCCTCCTTTGCCTCCCAGTCTGAGACCGCCGCCATATCCACCTCCATATCCACCACCATATCCGCCTCCCAAACCACCTCCATATCCTCCGCATCCAAGACCACCTCCGCCTCCACATCCACCTCCAAGTCCACCTAAACCGATGCCTCCATTGCCCAGTCCAAGACCAAGACCACCGCCCAGTCCTCCACCGCCACCGCCAAGAGCTCCTCCCAAACCGAGGCCTCGGCCCTCACCTCTGGCCACAATTGTCTGAACATTTTCAATGACAGGTCTGACCTCTTGGACGACATTACGGAACGGAGCGATCACTTCTCTGACCTCCTGAATGACAGGTCGGGTCACTTCGTGGGTGAGTCTGTGCGGCTCATCAACTGAGCTGGTGGCTTGATGGCTGCCCGGCTGTCCGTAATGGTTCTGGGTGGTGAGGAGTGGGCTGGAACGGGAGTTGAAGTTCAGGACCACTGGCTGTTCGCTAGAGTCGATGTCGACAACTGTTGGCGCGTGTGAGCCGTAGTTGCTGTGGACGGGCACTACTGATACGTGTCTTGTGCTCAGGACTGCACCTTGCACATGTGCACCTCCGCCATATCCTCCTCCACCTCCATATCCAAGTCCTCCGCCATATCCAAGACCACCACCATATCCGCCACCATAACCACCCAGGCTAAGTCCACCGCCATAACCACCGCCGCCATATCCACCGCCGCCGTAACCACCGGCGTTAACGTGGAGGGCAAGGAGACCGACAAGTAATAACTGTCCGAAAAGAAGTGAAAATAAAATTAATATTAATTTTCATAACAAATAAAAAATAATTTTATTTTAATTTTTCTAATATTTATATAAAAATAACTGAAATATAACATAAATTAATGATAATATTTTGAAGCAAATAATTTTTTTTATAGTGAAATAGCTTGATACTAAAAATAGCCTGACTACTTTTATACAGTTTTCACTGTAAGTACTGTAATATTTAATGAAAATTTTTTTTACTCACTCTAAACATATTTTAATAAATTAATAAACAAATAACAAAACTATATATTGAATATAAAAATGATCAGTGAATATCCAAGTGAATAGTTTGAGCACAGGTCCAGTACTGATACAAAAGCACGAAAAATGTGAGCCTTATATATGATTATTCTGGTCACGCCTTCAGAACAAACACATTTAAACTTCTTATTAAATCCGTATTTATTTCACTTTCAATACTATTTTTTTGTTGAATAAAACCATAAAAATATTGAAATTAATTGTGAAAAAAGTCATTTCGAAATTCAATACGTTATTGCAAACCTCGCGCTGGGATTCCTGTCGCCAATAAAAAAAAATATTGAGTATATCATTGGGGATGGTTATGGGTTAGTTGTGTAAGGCTAACATAGAGCTAAATGCACCCCAGAGTCAAAATATCAGCCGACGCTCTTTAATATTCACTTTCATATGCACTTACATTATGCGAATTTAGGCCACAAATCGTGTTTTTCATTAACGAATGAATCATTCATTCAAACGAATTAATACATAAATAAAAATTATTTTTTAAGTCAAAAGTGTTTTCCAGTCGAGAGAGAGTATGTGAGAGAGTATGAGAGTGAGTATGAGAGAGAGGGAGAGAGAGAGAGACCAGTATTTGGTTCACAGTTGAGAAATACTTATTTATCTTTCACTATATATTACACATCAATAAGAAAGACGTGTTTTTTCTCGACGTTTAGATTGAAATTAATTATTCTCTTCTGTCTTATCAAACAGTTTGATCTGAATTGTCGTTTAATTGGATTTTGTTTTTTTTCTCGCTTTCAACTGAAAAGCAAAAGCAATCAATTATATACTAGCATAAGAATGAGATTGAGATTGGTAACTCTGCATTTTGGCTATAAATTATAATATTGCCAGTTTTTTTTTATCAGTAGCAGGATGTGCAGGCTCTAATCCATTTTGATATAAAGCTGATTATTATTATTATAGATTGAGGAACTGTATTATTTTAAGCATGGTAAAATATTCTATTCAAATAATATTTCTTTAATTATTTTTATGGAAAAGGTAAATTTCAATATTAATTAAAATTTTTTTTTGACTTTACCTTGTTGATTAAATTTTTTTTGCATAAACCTATTCGATGTGCAAGCTCTAATCAATTTTGAATTTTATTTTAGATTTATAAACTGTAATTTTATAAGCATGGTAAAATATTCTATTCAGATAACATTCATTTAAATAAGTTTATGGAATGCATCAAGAGCATTTAGATATTAATTTAGATCTAGCTATCTAAATATTTTTACCCTAGTCATAGTATTTATTGTTTAGCCTGGATATTTTTTTGAGCATATATTTATCTAGAGCTGTAATTAAAAATTATATGCAAACAATTGGATCAAGCTATATTTGATAATTCTATTCATGGGCTAACTAAGTGAAATAATTTTCTTAATTGAACAAGATTAATTTTTATCAAATTATCTAGTTAAAAATTATTTTATTGTCAAAAATTATGGCCATCTCTGCTAATTTTACTGCTGACCACTTACAGAGTTGATTATTTCAAATGAATTTTATTCATTGTTTTTTTCATTTATCTAATCAGCTCTTAAGCAGAAAAATATAATAATTATTAGCAAAACAATTATTATTCCATATAATAGCTTAAAAAGTATGCGGATTAGAATCAAAAGCTAACTGAACTTGCCAAATCAATTGCATCAAAATTATGAATAATAAGTATATAGTTTTGTTTTTATCTATGGGTGCGTCTCATGACATGATCGGTATATTTACATAATTAATATTTTTTTTTTGCAAAACTTTATTTTTTTCAATCGATGAGAAACAGTGATAAAGGTATTTATGAAAAAATATTTCGAAAACAAAATCCGCAAAAATTTTTGGTTAAAATTAAAATTCTTATAAAATATTTTTTTTTTCATTTCGAAACATATTTTTATTTTCTTTTTTAAAATGAAAAATAAATTTTAATCTGATTTGAATGATCAGTATATCTATTGTAAAGTAAATAAATATTTTGTTTGATTAATAAGACTGTAATAAAAAATATTTCGTTTACTTTCACTCTCTCTCTGTGTTCGCCACTCTTTCGACCTCATTATTGAAGTGAAAAATTAAGCTTTTCTTGAAAAACAGTTTAGGTTTTCAGAGAAAACTATATTTTAATCTTCACATTAATATAGCCCTAAAACGCCATAAGATATCGATGTTATGAATCCATATGTAATTAATTGATTTTGAAATCATTTTTTATTCGATAAACTTTGAAAAATTAATTGAAAATCTTTTTGGACTGACTGTGAAAGCAATGATAAATTTTTTTTGATAATGTTGTCGGCTTAGATATGCTATGTTATTCTCATTGATAATTTTGTTTTTTAATTTTTATAAAATTTATTACTGATATATAGAACTAATAAATCAAATAATGAATGCAACGAATGCAACATTGAATCCATGATTGAATGTTTGGCGAAAGGGTTTACTGTTATAATTGTGTGATGTGCAAGGAGGGTGTGGTTATATAGTTTATAACTTTAGCATTGTCTTGCTTATTTATATAGCTATGTCTATTGCAATGTTGTTGAAGGGGGGGGGGGGGAGGTAATCGTAATCACAAAAAATCCTAGGCCATAAATATAGGGGTGTTTTCCGATCAATTTATTACCCCCTTGAATATCCACATTTGCGACCCAAATCGAAGAATATTTTGACCCAAACACTAAAAGTCTAAATTCACCTGAACTATAAGAAAGGTTTATTTTAGAAATCAAAAAAGCTGTAATTTAAAATTATGTAGGTAATGTTTGATTTAAGCAAATATTAAATAATACTTTTGGACATTTGTTTGAAATTTTAATGTACAAGCTACTTTTTTGTGTATGTTAAATCTGGAGATAGCATGCTTGCGCATCCTTGTTTATTTGTTTGCAATCGATATTTTTATAGATCATATTCCCTTATAATTAACTTAACACTACTGTGTATTTCATTGAATCCTTTAATTAGTTTTTAATTAAAGATAAAATTTTGAATTTTTTTTTCTTTGCTTTAATTAGTCATAAATTTTCTTTTTCTTTATCGAGAAAATAGAGAGAAAACTATTGCAAAACATTATTATTATTTCCAAACTTTAAGTGCAAATCATTGATAAACAGAATAATAAGTAAATAAATAAAATGTTAATATTTTCTCATATTTTACTACTTTATTAGTCCTTAATATTTATCATTGATTTAATTGGATTTCTAGATAAGAATAACTTTAATATTGAATGAAAATTAATAATTAATATAATAATTATCCATAAAAAGCAATACTATTTTATAGCCTGAATACCAGAGATGTCCATATGATAGCAGAATTTTTTATAAGCCTAATATAGCTGCATATATTTATAATCAAGGCTATTCTTATACCAAGGTTAAAATAAGCAAAAAGGAATTGTTTAGTAAAAAAATATACTTGATAAAAATGTTTTATTGATAAATCTTATCTTTCTTCTTTTTATCTGTGATACAAATCAAAAGCAAAGCTAAGTTTTCCTGAATTTTATTTATTTATTACTAATTTTTGCTGAAATATATATTTTTTATTTATTTTCATAAAAATGTTTTTTTTATATTTTTATGATTCCTTTCGCAAAAGAAATCATTCTTATCGTTCCAATGTGCAAGGATAATTAATTATTATTATTGTTTTATTTTTTATTATTATTTTTTTCTTACAGTTTTTGCAACAAAAATAATAGAAAAGATTAAAATCAAAATACATTCACAAATGCTTTGTTGCGATTCTGATGAGTATAATGCGTAACAATATAACCAAATCGTGCTTTTGATTAAAAAACATGTTATGTTTGAACTAATAAATCAATTGAAAAAATATAATTATCAAAAATCTACTAGCTTATAATTTATTAATTTTGATTATTAGAATTTATCTTATTCCAATTAACATTTACAATTGATATCTATGTTATTTTTCAAGCAATAAAAAATGTCCTTTATTTGTATCAATACTAGTATTACAGAAAAAAATACACTCAAATCACGTATAAATCTCTCTCTTATTATTGTAAATTATGTCTAGATTATAGCGATAGCAGCATGCTTAATTAATCATAGCTTATATTAAATATGAAAATGAGCCACACGATTTTTATCCATAATTCCAGTTTATACTGATTATACATGTTATGCGATAAAAGTTATCTGAATCTGGCTTTGCTACAATGACTAGACTTTTGAACTTGATACTTTGTTAGTCTTATCCAACCCCCCGACACCTTTTATTTTAATTGTTTTAAATGAGGATAAACTCAATGTTTAAACACTAATAAAGTCGTTAAAACATTTTTGTTTTAGTTTTAATCCAATATTGCATTCATAAATGAACATGTTACTTTTATGAAAAAAGTAACATGGTTTTCCCTGAACTTTATTGTATTTATATTGCCTGTATTTTTTGGGATTAACGCTAAACTGACCTGCAACAATTATGGCAGAGAATGTTTAACTGACCTGACATCAGGTGATTGATTGGGAAAAATATTTTTATTTTTATTATTGTTAACCAAAAAAAGAAAAAACATTTGATTTATTGAAAATTTGATTAAAATGAATATTCAAATGAATTCATTCACTGGTTATATAATTAATAGATTGTAATAATAATAATAATAATAATCATAATTATTAACCGCATATATAATGTATAAATCAATTCATTAATAAAATTTATGCAAATTATAGCCAACAGTCGTAAGGCTTTCGCTGTGGGTATAAAAGGGTTGACTTTTTAATTCCTGTTTGAATTATCGCTTAAAACTATATTATATAAATTTAATTATTATTATATAAGCAAGTATATTTGAATTCTATTTTAAATTTTTTTTATGTGCAAGTTCAAAATTCATAATAATCTTTCCACATGGTCAACTATATCATTTTAGAGATTATTATTAAATTAGAATAGTTTTAAAATAAAGCTTATTTTTGAATTTATCCTTGCACATCTCTGGAATAAAATCATTTGTTAATGTGCAGGCTAATAAATGCCACGTTTATTGCGTAACCTACTACATTTTTTTAACGATCATTTATACACATAATCGACTAAAACCTATTGAATTAATCTTTTTTATGCAATAAAAATGTTTTTATATTAAAATATATTTTATATGAAATGCTTTTAAACAAAAAAAGTGATTAAAAATTTCAATACTTGATTAGCATTTTTATCTGATCTACGAAATAATTGTGGTTTTTATTTTGTATTCAATCAATTGATGCTTAGCCTAAAAAGTTTTAAAAAGTTTTTATTCTTTTATTTATTTTTCCTTTAAATCTGTCTTTAATTTGAAATTTTTTTTCTTAAAAGAAAAATATAATAAACAATCACTTTATTCGTTATCTTCGTTCACAAAATACACCGCATTTTTGATTAAGTATTCGATACATAAATTATAAAAAATAATTTTTTTTCAGTTATTAAACGCCTTTAGAAAAAGAATTTTTAATCAATAAGACAGTTGAAAATCAATAAGCAGCTAATTGGATCATGGCTAATTTTGTTTGCATCCTTTTATAGCCCTGAGCACTTGTGTGTCTCGTTTTCCCCAATTTTATGTTACAATTAAAATTTGTTTTTTTAAATACCCTTGTTCATCAATGCACTTGTTGTTATTATTGAAAAATAATATGCAAGGTTTAAAATATTTCAATATGAGAAATCCCCTTGTGCACATAATTTACATCGAGGCCTATTCACTGTCAAATTCCTGTTTGTATAGTTCGTAACAAATATTTTCTTATCTATTTTGTTGAATCAATTAATTGTCAATTCATACGAACTCTACGACTATTTTCTTATAATCATATGTATGACTTGTATGTGTCAAGCAATGAGTCTGTCTTATATCTCATCTATAATGCATTAGATTTATGCCCATGTGTCTAATGTTGGTAGATTATAATTTTGGATTAAAATCAAACTGTAACAAATTAAATATTAATGAATTATCAAGCATATATTTCAAAATCTTCTTTACTATATTGGATACGTGAAAGCCATGTTTTTCAAATCTCTATTAAAATTATATTTTGTCAAGGTTGATAAAATTTTAAACAAATTAAAATTAAAACAAACTCCGTGTAATTATTTTATTTAAACTTGGTAATTTCAAAAATAAATATTATTGACATTTAATTACTAGAGCCGTCTTGTGAGACACATTAAATCTCATACAACCTGTAATAATAAAATTTCAAAATAGTTTATAATTGACTGTACATTAAATAGTGGTTTATTCCAAAAAACATACAAACAATTAAAATCACTATTAATTATAAACTAAACAAATATTGAGAATATTATGTAAGAGAAAGAAAATTTAAGTTTTAATTTAAAAATTAGTTTTTCACAGAAAAGCATAAAAATGCTTAACTTTTTTTCATCAGATAAAGATTTATAGCTTTGAATACGAGAAAGTCATCAATCAAAAATTTTTTTATGTGAAATCTATATCTTCAGTCTATATCTCAGGGATTATTCAAATATTAGATTACATAAGAAGTCAATCATTATTTTTATTCTTTATTTGGCTTTAATTCAATTATACTTTTAAAAGGATTTAAACTGTAATCACATTTAAAAATCAATAATACATTTTGTAATCAAATTATTTCTTTTGATTTTTTTTCATATTCTATGTTAAAGCAATGAAACTTATTTAAGCTAGAACATGTAGTGATCCTATTTTGCGTTATATCAATGAATCTAATGTGTGTTCAGCTCTGAGTAATAACTGTTATCTTATTTTTGATAATTTCTTATAGCTTTAGATGATTTTATATCAGTTTTAAATCAAATAATTTTTTTTTGAATTTGAAAATTTCGGCAAAACTTACAGTAATTTTATTCCAAACAGAAAACAAAAATTAATTCAAAAACTAATCCGTAATTTAGAGAAAAAAAACTAATAATAATTTTGAAATAATTGAAATCAATTCAAACAATAAGTTTGCCATAAAAAGCGTAAACTATTTCAATGCACAGTAAATAGAAGTTTAATTATTTATTCACAAAATTATTTTAATCTCAACTCTTGTGTCAAAAGTTTATTTGATTTCAAACTGATATGAATTCGTGAAGAGATAAGAAGTTTTCAAAAATAAGATAACAGTTATTACTCAGAGTTGAACACACATTAGATGCCTTGTCTGTACATTTTTTAACATAGATTAATTTATGCTCAAATTTAACTTGATGATTTGTTTTGGTCATAATTAAGTTTAGCTAAAAGTATGCAAGGTTAATCACAAATTAAAATATTTTGAAGTGCATAGATTGAACCTGATTATTTCTATTAATTTGATTTATTGTTACAGTTTTTTTTTATTTTTAATATAACACAACATTTCATTGGTTTCTAATTAATGTTAAAAAAATTATTTTGTTTTAATCAGTCATTAATTTTTTATTTATTATTGAAGTGCAAAAAGTATTGCAAAACTACTTAATCCTTATAATTATCGATAACTTCATGAATGAGCAAAATATGGTATTATTTTATGACAAAACTTATTAGTCCTTCTATTCTTTGAAACATAAAAATATTAAATGATATCCTTTTTATTATTTTATTTGATTTACTCCTATGAACAAAATTAATTTTTTAATGGATTGTACCAGGGATGCCTATTTTTTGAATTTTTATTTCTAATAATTAAACTTTTTATAATTGTAGCGTTAAGTGCTTTTTTCAGTAGTCATCAGGGTACATATTTTATTATTTCAGTTTGTTTTCCAGGTTGACTTTACTCCGAAGTTAGGCATGGTAGGTGCAGTTGTAGGCCAGGTATATTTTCTAGTCGTACCAGTTGTTGGCCAGGTATATCTTCTAGTAGGTGCAGTTGTAGGCCAGGTATATTTTCTTGTAGTAGCAGTTGATGGCCAGGTATGTCTTCTAGTAGTAGCTGTTGTCGGCCAGGTATATTTTCTAGTTGTAGCAGTTGTAGGCCAGGTGGTATATCTTTCTGTAGTTGTCCTGGTATTTAGCGGATACCTTTCTGTTGTAAAATCATTTTCATTCATTTCCGATAATTTCATTCCATTTTCATAACAAATAATATCTTTTAAATAATTTTTGCAGTCATTATAGAAAAACCATTTCATAGCGTTGTAATAGTAGTGGCAATTAATGCGATTGCCGTCCAAATAAACATGCTTGCGCGTATTGCAAAACTCCAGGAACGTTGTTTGAGGCAAGCGGTCAATCAAATTGTTTGACAAATACACCCTCAATGCACCTTGATAATAGGAGAGCGAAGAATTCTGCAGGATTTTAATATCAATATTGTTATTGCTCAAATCAATCTGGGCATTTTTGCTTGGTAAATCTAGACTATCTCGGTAGATAACCGAGATCATGTTATTACTTAAGTCTAGATAAGTAAGATTGTTAAGTTTATTAAATAGCTTATCATGAACAATTTTGATTTGATTATTGGCCAAACTTAATTTTTGCAGATTTTTGAAATTTTCAAATGATATATCAAGGTCATTGATGTACGTGTTTTCAATTCTTAATTCAAGTAGGTCGTCTGAAGAATACTTGTCAAAGTCGTCGAGCAGTCTTTCACCAAGATCAGTATTTTCAATAAGAATGATTGATTTTGCCTTTATCTTGAATATTCCATCGACACGCGCAAGGTACTTATTGCCAATTATGACCAACTCGTCTGCAGTGATGTCTAAGCTATCAATGCTTCGAATTTCTGTATTTCTAATAATTATTGATTTAAAATGTGTTCCAAAATAATAATTGAAATCCGGTATTCGTTCGGTGTTTTCGCACAGAATACTTTGTGCCTGGGTGTTACATGTACAGGCATGCAAGTGCTCTGGTTGTGGACATTCAAATTCATGGCCGAATATGTTCCCGATTAAAGTTGCAAGGATTGTAATGATAAGAACTGTAAATAAGTATTTAATAAATTATTAAAGACTTATAAAGTTGGTTATTGTGAAATGTTCTGGATGCAAAAAATCTGGACAATTAATAATTGAAAAAATAACTTACATTTCATTTTGTGCTGAAATTATTTTTTTATATGATTTTAATTATAAATAATAATTAATTTAATTATTAAAAATATTTTTTTTTGTAATTATTACTGATTTAACCAAAAAAACTTAATATTTTTTTTATAATACTTATGTACAGTATTCATAAGAATTTAATGAAAGTTAACCTTTTCTTATAAGAATATTATCTATGAACTATTCTTGAGTTTTAGATGACAAAGTTCATGATTACTGTATTTATTATCAATACTTTCTAATAGTAGTGCTGTTAAGTAAATATCAAAAATTTATAGATATCATACGTAATTTTATGTTACGTTATATCTACTATTATGAATGCGTCTGTGACTACGAGGAAAACACTGATTTACAGAGATTACTATGTTAGACATAATGTACATGCACAGTATCAGACATTATAGTAGATATTATGTAACATTAGCTTAAGTGTCAATAAGAGATAAGAATAAAGGACTTATTTTTATGAAAATAAGAATAAATAAATTTTAAACACTTTTTATTTCAATTCAATAATTATTAATTTTTTTGATAAAATCTCTACAGTTTTGTGTAAATTCAAAATATGTGCAAAATTCCGCGAAAATATGAAAAATAAAATCAAAATATTCTATATTTTTACGAATAGTATACTAATATTCTATTTGTTACAAATGATGATCAAGTGTTCGGTTAAAGAAAGAATACCTTCGGATGTCTGGGTTTGGGTCACAATAAGACTATAACTTAACCACAACTCATAGATAACATTAATTATAGATAAAAAATCGGACAAATCATTGCTTGCTCTTAATGAAGTTCAGAAAATATCCAGGATAAATTCAGAATACGTGGTTAATTATAAATCTGCGTGGAGTGAAAATAAATAGTCCTTAAAGTTTTCCTTCTATTCTAATATTAAACATAAAAACGTTAATGAATTTTCATTTTTATTATTTTATTTTTAATTCATTAATACCAGGGATACATAATTTTTAGAATTAAATTTATTGATATTTCAAAATAATTTTTGATACTTCAGCTAGTTCAAATATCAGTGTTTTCTCATTTGCTTATATTCCTCGGTAGTTGGCTTATATTCCCCGGTAGTTGGCTTTGTAGTTCGCCAGATAAGTCCTGTACTTCCCCGTGTAGGTCTTGTTGTATAAGCTCTAGTTGTTGGCCAGGCTGTTGTGAAATCTTTTAAATTCATTTCCGATAATTTCAATCCATTTTCATTACAAATAATATCTTTTAAATGATATTTGCAGTCATTATCGAAATACCATCTCATATAGTCGTTATGGTAGTGACAGTTAATACGATTGCCGTCTAAATAAACAAGCTTGGCCCGGCTGCAGAACTCCACGAACGGTGTGTCATATAAGCGGTCAATCAAATTGTTTGACAAGTACAATGAACCTTGATAATAGAGCGATAAATTTTTTATGACTTCAATATCTATATTGTTATTGCTCAAATCTATCTTCGACTTTCGGCTTGATAAATCTAGACTATTCTTGTAAATGACCGAGATCAAATTATGGCTTAAGTCTAGTTGAGTAAGATTATCCAGTCTACTAAATAGATTATCATGAACAATTTTGATACGATTATTTACGAGGATCAATTTTTGCAGATTTTTGAAATTTTGAAATGATATATCCAGTTCATTGATGTAGGTATTCTCAATTCTTAATTCAAGCAATTCGTCTGAAGAATACTTGTCAAATTCAGCGAATAGACTTTCACCAAGATAGTTATTCCCTATAATTATAATTGATTTCGCCTTTATCTTGAATATTCCATCGACTTGTGCAAGGTAATTATTGCCAATGATGACCACCTCGTCTGCAGTGATGTCTAAGCTATCAATGCTTCGAATTTCTGTATTTCTAATAATTATTGATTTAAAATGTGTTCCGAAATAATAGTTGAAATCTGGTATTGTTTCGGTTTAATCGCATAGTATGCTTTGCGCCAGGGTGTTACATGTGCAGGCATGCAAATGATCCCGTTGTGGACATTCGAATTCCTGGCAGAATATGTTCCCGATTGAAATTATGATGATTGTAAGAATAAGAACTGTAAATAAGTATTTAATGAATTTATAAAAACTTAACAAGGTTGTAAGTGCCTTATGTTCTGGGTTGGAAGAAACGAAAGTTATTAAATGAAAAATTAACTTACGTTTCATTTTTTGTTGAATTTTTGTTTCTTTTTTCAATTTATTAAAAAAAATTAAATTCAATTATTAAAAATATTTTTTGTAATTATTACTGATTTAAACAAAAAAACTTAATATTTTTTTATAATACTTATTTACAGTATTCATAAGAATTGAATGAAAGTTAACCTTTTCTTATAAGAATATTATCTACGAACTGTTCTTGAGTATTAAATGACAAAGGTCATGATTACTGTATTTATTATCAATACTTTCTAATAGATAATTGCCATAAGTATTGCTGTTAAGTAAATACCAAAACTGAACAGATAGCGTACATAAGCCGATGTTACGTTTGAACTACAATTATAAATATTTCAGTGACGAGTAAAATACTGATTTGCAGAGATGACTATTTTGGACAGAATATAAGCTAGAATAGTCATCTCTGCAAAACTGTTCTTCCATTGTACAAAGATTAGAGTAGATATAATTTAACATAATCTCAAGTTTCAATATTATACTTGCAAGAACAAAGCATTTATTAGTTAGAAAAATATAATAAATTTTTAAAAATTTTTAGATTAAGTCAATAATTATTAGAATTTTAATAAAATGTCTACAGTTTTCGATAAATTCAAAATATGTAAAAATATCAGCGAAAATATTCAAAATACAATCAAAATATTTTATGTATTTAGAGATGAGGTGAAAAATGATAATAATATGCTATTTGTTACAAATGATGATCAAGTGTTCGGTTTGGGAAAGAATACGTTCGGATGTCTGGGTTTGGGTCACAATAAGGCTGTGACTGAACCACAACTCATACCTGAATTGTGTGACAAAAATATTAAAGAGTTTATCAATGAATATGACTTTGTATTAGCCCTGACTCAAGACAATAAAGTGTTCGGTTGGGGAAGGCATCACATGGGACAGTTGGCCAGGGATTATAAATGCACTGATACTGAATATATGAAAGCAAAACAAATGACACATTTTGACGACAAGAATGATTGATTGACGTATAGATTGATTTACATTTGAATTCATTATTAACAGAAAATATGAATTCAAACATTTTATGACAATTAGAATCTTATTATTTCTACAATTTTATTAAAGAATTATTTAAGAGCTTATGCAAGAGCTTTGTCTGTACATATTATTTGTATTGCTTATAATCAAAGGTTGCAAATATATAAACCTAGCCAGAAATATAAGTCTGGTTAGCACATCAACTCAATAGTTAATTAGCTTACGTTAGAACACAGTTTAAAAATAAATTTTATTGGAAAAAAATTCATGGTTTGAACCTGAAACTTTGCTTTTAAAAAAATATGATAAAACTGCATTTTTGAGATTAACCTGCTGATTTGAGTTGATGTGCTAAGAAGTATATTTTGTTGGTAGCGATAAAACCAGAAATATAAGTATGGCTAGGTTGCTGTGTTCTCCGTACATATTTAATTTATTAAAACATTTTATTTATGATTAAAGTAATAAATATGCATTATTCAAAATAATGTGAAATCCACAAGCTAAAGATTTTAAGAGAAATATGTTTGATAATAGCTTGTTTAGTTGAAAATTTTATAATTATTCAATTATTATATCGGTTGCGGTAATAGATATATAGGTTTGCAATCGATTTCTGAATACTCTCACAAATTATAAGTACAGACATTCCTAACCACATGCCTAACAGTCCGCCGAAATTGGATATGAATTGTATGAACTGTATTTCAGGAACATGCTCAAATGTTAGTGTCGGCACTCGGCCAGGATTAATGCGGATATCTAATTGATTATAAATATTAGACATTTCAGTAATACGAAAGTCATATATAATTTCTTCACAACTTCGCCGACATTTTTGTTCGCATTTCTCTCCAATTGAATTGTAATAATTGTATGAAAAGAATACGCATTCAGAATATTCATTGCAAAATTTATAGCTTGATTCGTTTTTAAAATAGTCCTTTCTTATTAACAATACGTAACCAAGGTTTTTATCAAAAATATCGTTAGCTTTTATATAAATACAACTGATATTACATTTGTTTTGCATTGTATTGTATATGCATTGCGTAATGCAATCGCTTCTCGTATTCATATGCGTTATGTTGT
>JAQIWA010001508.1:0-17954 GCA_034693305.1 Eueremaeus valkanovi | reverse complement strand
GGCTATCATATTTACCCATCCACTAGATTGGCATATTTAGGGGGGGTAGAATACATTAGGGGCGGAGGTTCTTCTTTGTTCTATATTTTATGCAGTAAAAACTTTGATTACCTTGATAAAATTGATATTTTAACCCAAAAAAATACTAATTGTATAATTATGTAAAAATTATATGAATGTTCAAGGTATTTGGCAAAACTTTAATTGAAAATCATGTGGTTTCCCTTAATACCTATTCCATCGACCACAAATAGAAATTAAACTGAAAAGCTCAAGACCAAGCACAAATTAATCGAGACATTTAATAGGCTCGAGCTTTCAGATTATGTATAGATTTCAGATGAGATACAGATCTTATTTTTGTTGCATTCGTTAAAGAAATCAAAAGCTTTGGCTTTTAATTAACAGAGACTAGAAATCTGAGTTCAAAATGAACTTTTAGTAAGATTACCGAATCTAAAATTGACTGAATTTTCAGTTTTCTAGTTTCATCAAGATCAAGATTATCAAATCAATTGAATTGGAGCCAAATTCAGACGTAGTTTATGTATGTTATGAATAGTCTAAAGAAGTAAACAAACAGTGAATCCTAGGCTTGAGTTCACAAATATTTATAATTAATTTCTTATAATTTTATTTAAACTTTAATTAATATTTAATTTAATTGTTATTATTATTAATTTAATTATAATTTGAATCAATTATACGATTGTCTAAGAAATGGATAAACTGTTGACAAAACATATGAATGAAAGCAATACTAAAAGACAACAACAAAATGAAAACCAATTTTTAGATCATTTCTCAAATGTTTTCATTGAATACCAATTAATGAGAGAATTGTAAACAAATTTATTCATTAATTATTTTAATCAAAAAATGTTTTCATTAATTGATATGATTTCCGATATATTTAGTGTTTTATATCGCAATCAAAACATTTCACACATATATGTCGTTCCGTCCGATTCCACGCCTTTTCGTAAGTTTTATACAAAAAATATATTTATTTTAGACTTAAATACAATTGAATTGATTTGAATCCGAAGTATGGTTTGGAGTGATGTTTGTCCACAAAGGCTTATATCGAGGAATGGTATTGCGATTCAATGTAGTGATCGCTACGACGTATCCTAACTGTGAAATACCGGTCCGTTTCATAAGACTATCCAATCGTTTGCTTTGAATTGAATTCATATTATATTCGGTTTTGTCTTAATATTCAATGAATAGAAAGTGATCTTCGAATCGCTTCCAATGCATCCAATGGTGGACCCAATCAGTGGTGAACTGAACACAAGTGTGGCCTTCAGTGAGTGGAAGAGTGGGTCGAATAGGATTTGGCAAATCATTGATTACGCGAAACAAGTCTTCAATTCAAACGATTTAAGCGATTGTTTGCAAAACGAATCAGTCGTTCAAAACCGAAATGCAATCGATTTGTATAAACAAGACTTCAATGCCTTTCAGTCGAAAGTAACTCAAACTATACGCGAAACCAACCGAAAGATCAATGAATGCAATACTAGTGACTCGAATGCAATACTTTTCGGTGCTTTCAATGATGACATCCATTTGGAGCTGAAGAACAAACTCTTGTCCGGCGTTAACGTCGTTGAAGAGATTCAATTGGCTGACCCGACACACCCGTCCGTTACAGGTCTCTCATGGGTTCAGAGCGGCTCAACTCAAATGTTCTCTAAATCCGGCGCTTAATTGAGAATAAAATATATTTTACTCAAAACTCTATGAGATTTACATATTTTATATTTTAATCGATTTTTAATGCAATTTATTTAACATTTGTTTTAATCATTTGTTTAGATATTTATTGAATTCTAATAAAGATTTCGTATAATTATTGATAAGATTTTAAATTAATTCAATTTTTTAGTTTTAAAGATTCGTCTGAAGTGAACTTAATATCAGTTCAAATACTGTATATTTGTTGACCAAAACTGTTATAATTATAGAATCGATATATTTATCGCTCACTAATCCATCAATCAATCCAACCGTCCATTTGGCACAATTGCCTTTCTATCAACTCTAGGATCGACTATAATACCAGGATTTATCTGAGATCCACTTATCATGAAGGGTACACTGAACAAAATAGATATAAACCTGCACAGCTGACATGTTTTGAGTATTCCAATATTTAACCAGGAGCAAATAATTTATTTGATTATATTTTAAAACTCTTTCAATTGAATGATGAATGCGTTCACAGCTATTACAATAATAGTTGCTTTGATTTCAATGGTTTTGTTGCACTGAATTCAATGCTGAAATCTTGAATAGCCAAATAGCCAGCTTGTTTTGCTGCTGTATTGTATAGAATATGATTACATTATTCTTCGCCCAAAGGCTTAATATGGCATTGATTTAAGAATAAGGACTATTGCATACAATTTGTATGATATCGTATCTGACGTATGGCTAAGTCATCCATGAGTTTAATGATCAGAATATTAATATTGTTGTATAATATTGAATAATATTGTATAATCTCGGTTACAATTGATTTATTCTCTTAAACTTTAAGACTTGAAGCATATTCTTATCAAATTGTTTCAATCGATAATTGTTTAATATATTCTATTCATTTAAACTATTATTTTATAATTAATTAATTCATTTGTAAGCAATTCAGTCCTCATTTAAGGCTATTAAGTATTATATAAGTTATGAAAGCATTTAAAGTATTGATTGAATATATTTCAATGAATTAGTTCTAAAATATTTTTTGATAAAAATCTTATACTTTTATTATTTTTAATACATATAAATTGATTCAAATAAACATTTCCTAATTTGAATACATTATACAGCCGCCAAACTATGTCTCCCTGGGTTAAATGAAGCTGGAGCCTATTGATATAATCAATTATTAAAATTTTTAAAAATTTCAGTGCAGCCAAACATGATATCACTAATGTTATAGCAAGAGAACCCCCTGGACACATTTTAATAAACATTTCTTAATCTATAGAACATTTCAAAAGCAAAAGGTGCTGATGTATGCCATTCTTCAAACTCATCTATGTAAGAATTTATTGTCAATAAACTGATTTCTCAAACAAACAAATAAAGACAAATTCACAAAAAGTATTAGAAATGAGTTGATTGAGAATATGAACATAAAATTCGAAAGCAATTGGAAGTGAATGAAACGGTTATAATAAGCAGAGATAGGATTTGAGCCCAATTTTCGTTCAACAAGTTATGACACAATTATTGTGTATTGAACTGCGAGTCGATTGTTGTGAAGTCCACAATAAATCCATTGAAAGTACAGTAAATCCCTTGCATTGAAATTATTGAATAAATATATTTAATAACTAATATAAAAGTATTTCTGAGAATAATCTTCACAAACATTGAGTGCTTACAATCGGTGCAGAATCGGTAACTTTTTTCTCAACTCATAAATAATGCCTTTCCTTTCGTCACTCACTTTCGTTTGAATTGAATAATAAGTATGTGAAGAATGGGTCCTATTTTGACAGTTCTGTAACTTTCTTATCCTCCAACTGACAAGTTGTGGGTCAAGTATTCTCTACTTTCGCACTTCAATATTGGCACCGGTAGAGTGTTTGCAGAGCACCAGTAGTACAAAAATATGTTTTTATAAGTTTTGCACAACAAATCTCATTGTGTTTAAAAGCTTTTACTTTTATATTGCATTATAAGCACTCATATTATATAAGCAGTTAAGATATGTGACACTCGAGGAACGGGAGACCCCTTATGGACTCCAAACTACTAATGATTGTTTGGGTGGAAAAGTTTGGGTCAACTCAACACCGATTATGACTTGAAAAGACTATTAGAGAGAAAATGTTTTAATAAAGCATTGAAAGTGACATAAAGACAGACAGACAGGACTGACAGGACAGACAGCTGCCGGATATGTGATTATTGCGCAAAAACTCCTTTACGTTTAGATTTTCAATGTCTTACTGAATAATATGTGAGACACTTCTCGTACTAGAGTTCAGTTGTTTACTGAAATTTCGTTAATTCTTTACTACTCTTAACATTTGAGTATTGCTTTCTACTAGTATTGCTCTATACTCGACATAATAGCACATTAGGGATGGCCCGATAGCCCCATGTCTTCTAAATGTTTTTTAGCGCATCAGTTCTGCATCGCTTTAAAGCTGTAAAATAAATCTGTGATTTGTATAATGATTATCACTGGAGATAATCTGCTGATAAATTCGGCTTTCAATGCAACTTAAATATAGAGAGGCTGAGAGTGCGAGTGCGACAGTCTATCTATTATACGGTATATACCGTTCCGTTTATGGAATATAGACCGGTGTAGACGACAATCACTGAGAAACAGAGATAATGGACATCGGGTTGAGAGTTGAGCAGATTTGCGCTCCATATCAATCGAGTCGTTTGTTTGCACTGATGCGCTCTCAGTCCTCTCAGTGCCTCTCATTCCCTCTTCTCTTCGAGCCATGCAATGCATTTAGTGTTAGTTCGTCTAAAAGGGGGGACTTTTTTGTGAACATTACTATTTTTTTTAATCCGGAACAATCGCGTTTGCATCGATGCCGTCCTATAGCCTGTGCTTATAATCATTCCCTATTCATAGTTCACTCTTCAAAGCTCAGCCATTCTTTCGATCCCTTATTCCTGAAAAGGTTTGTCCTTTAATCGGATTTCATTGGTATAATTTGAACGGCTTTTCCAGTTGTGTTAAGAACTTGACTGATGTGCCCGAAGACCACTTGTGTCTGAACTGATATAATTCACGACGAGTTTAAATGATCTGAGAAATGAAATGCGAGAGAGAGAGAGAGAGAGAGAGAGAGAGAGAGAGAGAGAGAGAGAGAGAGAGAGAGAGAGAGAGAACTGATAACTGTGCAAAACAAGACAATTTGATACGGCATAGGAATACCGATCAAATAGACTAATATATTGTGAAGGCATACAGTCCTGCACTGTATGTGTACTGCACTGTAAGCCAGTAAAAGCAAAGCACAGGACAGGACAGATAGAAATGGTTGATCCGATTCAGTTGTTTCAGTTAAGCGGCAATGCCTACAAATTCCAGCGCATATTGTATCCAACATTCATCCGGTATTTGTTGACAATGTGCTCAATACCGGTGATCACATGAGAAGACATGGATTGAAAAAGTGCTAAAAAGTGCATCAAAATTGCTTAACTTGTTTTCATGCTTTGCTTCGGTTGGCAAACAAGCGATCGTTTCAATGCATTCATGACTTTTGGCGTAAATTTCCTGAAATGCGAATATATTTGAATGAATGCAAGCAATGAGTGCAATGAGAGAGCAGTAAAGCACTAAAGTATTAGAAAATATAATGACTTACAGTATTTAAAGTCATTGGAGAATTACAACAATACTACTGAATAGTTTGTAACTCACATAAGGCTATCGCTATTTTTTCTGGACTTCAATAGAGAAGGTTTCGATATTTTAACCCTATTGTCCATTTATGACCCCCGATGTCAAGAGATGAAAGCAGCTGTTGGTGTGTTAGGGCGTTTCGTTTACCACTTCATGCACTTTCATCGCCAGGGGTTAACTACAGGAGGTATTGATGGATATGACTTGTTTGGGTGGGAAATGAAGAAATTTTGGCCAAATAGCCATCAAAGGCAAGTCATATCGCACATACAGCACACACAGCACATATAGCACATTGGCATATGGATGAGTAGAGCCGCTGTTAAAAACGGTCGTTTACTACAATGGACTGGTAGTTCACCTCTTCATTCATCTAAAACTTGATAAGTCTTAGTATTTGCTATTTTAGTGCACGTTCTTATGGGATAGGGATATGGATAGGGATGCTATCGAAGTAATGGAGCAAAACTTTTTTGTTATTTACATCTAACAGTTGAGAACCATTTTAACCGTTTGCGAGAACCGAACGGAAGAGTACTTTTATAATATATAATATACATTAAGTGTATATATTGCACAGTAATATCGTTGACCATAAATTACCTCCTGATGGGGTCAATACAGTCAATACAGTCAATACAGTTAATACAGTCGATACAGTCAATACATTTGTCAGAATAATAGCGAATACACGCGAAAATACAATCAGCACTGATATCGTGATCAGTGATCAGAGAAGAGACTGATATTTCCGAATCTGAACATTGAGTTCATTTCATATTAAAGAGGGGACAGGAGGGCATACGAGCTCAATCAATTGGAAGCCAGGTCAACTTTAGCTTAAGCGAGCCTCAAATGTTCGGCTAATCTGCTCTCAATCCTCAATCATATTATTATTATTCATATTTTGTTTACTGTTTGGGCTCTCGTATTGATCCCATGTTTGACTGCATATATAATATGCTAATCCAATAGTTCATACCATCGGTCACACCATTTCATACCGTGTTTCTTGTTATACAAAAATAGAGAGAATGCGAACCAAAATTGGTTCAAATATTTTCCCACATATGCTATGCCTATGGTTTGGACCAATATTTTCATTATTATTCGTGTTCTTTGCGTTCACTACAAACTTATTGTGTTTTACTTAAGTTCTGTTCCAAAGCTCTAAAGAAGTGTTTCTATAGAGTAGTAGTAAAACAGTATAATAACTCTTATTTCTATTTCCTGTTATGTTTTGCAACACTTGAAACTCAAGATTTTTTAATGGTCTGAATCTTTACTCTTCTCAACAATGACTAACAATAATAAAAACGAATGTCTCGTAAGTCTAACACATTGTCAATGATGTGGCGATAAATGCGATAAAGCAAACGATCCTGACTTTAAATAGTTGGCTAAGCAAACAAAGTCACACACTTTGCATGTATTGACTAACAGTCAGTACAGTCGGTACAGTCAGTAGTCACTAGTTGTACAAATAGAATAGTGCACCCGAATAGTGGTGTTGTGCCAACAGTCCACCTGCTATTGCCTAACTATCGGCACAGTCAGCCCTGACTGTCACATATTTATTGAAACTCACTTCCCATATAAAGCCATCGCTCGAAACGCAAAGCCAAAGCTCAGTCATTAATGCATTCTGTGCTGAGCGCACAGGCATAACATCCAATATATGAATTTGGATTATATTATATTAAACATATTCTCTGCTCTCCATTACTAGTACTAACTTTTGTGCTCAGGTCTGCAGATGTTTGAATTTAGTGAACAATTTACTGAAAGCTTAAAACTTGTTGATAGGGCGGAGATCTGATGTAATATTGACGGTCTAATTGTGATGGCCTTAAGGGAGAATATAATGAAGGAGTTTCTCAAACAAATGGTTCACTTCAAACAAAACTCATTTATATTTTCATTCCATAAATTCTGTGAATACTCTGCAGAATATTTCACTTCACTTTCATGGATAAAGTTTATACAATACGTATATATATATTCATTATATGTTTTGTTTAATAATTGAATTATATTTGCAAACAGTGCTAAACAGAGCCCAAATAGAGCCCAAATAGAGCCAAACAGTGCAAAACAGTGCCAAATAGTCGGCTCAATGGTTAAGACGAATACAGTGGCGATAATGCCTTTACGGATGAGTTTCTTGTATGCCATTGAATGGGGAAAGAGAGGAGAAAGGCATCACTTTTTATTTGAAAATACACTGCAGGAGGTCTTAAATGCACGTGCGGACCAGTTCGGCGTGAATGTGCAGGGGCGCTAATTGCTACTATAGTCAGGCACACAACTAATCAATAGCCTTAACCAACTGGAAGGACTCGGATCCTAAATATTCTTCATTCTTACCATTGATAAGTCAAGAATAGCTATAACTTTGACAAACCATCTCTTAAGTGATCCAGAGATAAGAGATAACCGAAAGTTATACTTATTTACTGGAAGTAACTTAACTGCACCTAAACTACGGAATGTGAATAAAATATACTATAATTCAATTCTCTCTCAATTTGTGCACAACTTTTGTGCTATAAATAGTCAACTCTATTATCGGAAGCAAAATATTTTCAAATCTTTAGAAAAACGATTCACCAAAACAACCGATTCGTGTGAATAGAAATTATCAAAAATATTTGTTCAATCGATCAATTGATTCGCTAATCAATTAATTGCTCCAAAAAGTGTCAATTATTATATAATTCCAATCAAATGAATACTTTTATCAAAAATGCTTAACAAATTACAAAGGATTAATTTGGAAACAGCATGGTCAGATGGAGAAAAATATTGATTTTATTATTAAATATTTGTGCATGTCACATTTATCTCGAATAGAATTTTGATACTAGCTGAGCTAAAAAGAATATATACAGTATAATAAACAATATATACTGTACTTGGTTCTATATTTATTGTGAACAAAAACTAAGAAATATATGAAAGAAATGGATAAGACTTTTAAGAACAGTTAAGACTTATTTAAATAATGAAAATAAATATTTAGCGACTTTTAAAATTAGAGTTCGGCTAAACATAAAGTTACAGTATTTTAGCCGTAAATACGTAATAAATATTGTGTAAAACGTTTGTTAAAACTCTTTTCTGAAAATGTCGTAAAAGAAATACTTTTCATCAAAAGTTTTATTTTTAAGTAATGAAAATTTAAAGAGAAAACCAGTTTAAATGATCTTTTCTATCAATTGGTTTAGTAGTAAATGTGTGCAAACATATGCTTAAAACTAATTTTATTCGTTGCCAACATTAGTGTACAGTACTGTACAGTACAGTCTATTTATATCAACTTATATTAAATATTAATCGATATTCAGATCCAAATAATTCTGAATAAATATATAATTTTCTGAAATGTTTAGAAATTAAAATTCATAATCAAGCAAATGAAATAATAACCAGGCACAGTTAATTTGCTGCACATAAATCTGTCACCCAAAGTTTTATGTTTTCAAATTCAACAGCGCTGTCAATCAATTCATTTAAACTACGTCATACCGAGAAATAATATACTAGAATAAATTATAATACTGACAAGGTGAATTTCATACGTTTTCATTGCCTTAATTTAATTGACTTATACTGTAATTTGTTTATAAATCTTTATTTTGCAGTATATTATGTAATTTCGTATAAACCAAATAATTCTTACTTTTATTTCATTTAAATTTAATACTTTTAGTGATTTTTTTAAAAATAATTTTAAAGGCATTTAAATTAAAATTAAAAACTAATTTAATATCCAATTCAAGTATTAGGCAATAAAACCAGATTTAGTAAGTTATGCACTGTTCGTATGCTTGAGTGGTCGCACACGTGCACTGACTATTGAGTCTCTATCAGTGCGGCTCAACGATTGCGAACTATTACCCAAACCCTTAACCCTATGCACTCTATTCTTCAAAAATACAAAACATATTTGAATTCAAATTCGCATAAATTTCTATCAAATAATCAAATATAGCGTAAATCAGAGCAAACCTCTGAATCATTCCTTTCTTTGCGATAACGATAAGGCTTTTTATAGAACTTATTCTTCTCTGCATTTCTTATACATGTATTGATGAGAATACTGTAGAAAAAATAGCTGTCCTACCGATCCTGTCCTGTCCTGTCTTGTGCCCCAAACGCTATTTTGTTTTTAACCTTTAGGTTTAGAAATCCTTTTTTGTAAAAAATACTGTGAACTGGTCTGACATCACATCTGCATCTATTTCATGCTTAAAGCGATTGAGTTCGAGGTTTGTCTGCAGAGCAGCACAATTGGTGATCACAATTCTGGTCATTTTTCATGGAATACCCTCTGAAAAACGAATACTTTGTGCCGATTATTGGATTTTTATTCAGTTGTGAAGGCAGTGGTTGTGGAGTGAAGAGTGAGTTCACCTGCATTTGCGTCGCGCTATTCGGATGAACTAAAAAGAAACTGTTCGTCAATAAGTTGAAAAGGTTTACACAATAGGATGAGCCCATAAACCCTAATTTGCATATAGGGTGCAAAATATTGTAGTGGCTCTATGAGCCTCTTTTTCACAATAGAGCATATTTGAAATCCAGCTGAGAATTGTCAGCAGAATAGTCAGCCGGTTCTGATTTAATAACACTAAATAAGCTTATGTTAAATAACTTGAAAAACGAATAATTATTTTTTCAAAACTTGAATTCATTAGTTAAACAAAATTATATCTAAAGAGAAATTTTCACTAAAAATTGATTCGAGATATTATTCAGAGACGTCGAATCTCGTTCAATCTGAGTAGTGGATGAACTCTAAAATGATTCTACAGTATTCCGGTTCAAATTTGGCAGAATTTTATCGAATCCTATTGTCAAATAAAAAATCTTCAATTATTTGACATTAACCTAAATTAAGCCGAAATAAGGAAAAGATGGCACCCAAAGGGGATTTTAGCAGATTATCGCACGAATATGCGATCCATCATTGGGTCAAAAAGTCGGGGTTATTTTGAATCGAGCCTCCGTCCTTTCTTATATGTATGATTCATTCACTCCAGAAGTATAAGTTCTCATTCATTCTTAAGAATAGTTACCACAAAAAAGACAATCATTTGAGTGGAAATCAAGTGAACCTCTAATGCGATAATTCAGTAGATTTGCAAAGAATATAAACATTTATAGTGAATGAGTGAATGAATATATATTTTTTATTTGTTAACCCATTCACTACTCATTCATTGCAAGTCCACAACTATCACACCTAATGGTGATCCACATCCTGTGTTTGGTCTATTCGTATAATTTTCTTAGTGTTGAATGAGTTAAATATTAAATGAGATTCAAAATGAGTCGAATCATACAAATGAAGACCAATTTTGAAATGCATTGAAGCAAATATGTGTGAGAACGAGGAGAATACAACTGACAATCACATTGTGTGTACTCTTCTCTAGTCTACTACAGTATTCAATGAAAACTCTTATTTTTATTTATAAGTATCTCAACTTAATTTATTTTTAAGATATATTTATTATTATTTATATATATTTATACAATATTTTAATTTACATTATTCGGAGTTATCTTAAGTAGTATTAGAAGTAATACAAAATAAAATGAAAAAACGGAATAATTTGTTGGATCAGGAAATGAATGGCAGAACAAATGAGAGAGAGTTTTGTTAATATTTGATAAAGATTTGTCAATTGTTTAAAATAGGAACTCCATTGAGATCATGACAGATCATTTCAATGAGAACTGGGTTTCATGTCATAGAGAAGACTATGGTTTGAATTCACAGAAAACTATGAAATATTTAAAACATTAATCAAATAAATTTGTATTTCTTAAAGATATCACAAAATGTTTTTACAGTCAGTTAATGAATAGCTATAATACAATTGATTTTCACATAACACACAACTCTTTTGTAATACCAATACTTGTATTTTGTTGTCTTTAAAAATAAATATTGCGATTAGTATTCACTACGTCTGGTGTCGGTTCACACAATTCATTGTCTTCTGGTATATCGATAGCACCGGTTAGTCGTCCAGTTCTGAATTGTCTGTCCATTTCTTATGGATTTGATTGTAGTTTTCATAGCATTCAAACAATTAAATAATTTGAAAATAGTTGTCAATTACTGGCAGAACCGGCTCTTTCAGGACTCAGCTCTGTTTGATGTTTCTTTCGTAACTGTGAAACAGATTAAGAATAAAATTCATTAAAATTTTGTTTTCAAGTCATTTGTATTGATTGAAGAGAAAACAAGATATCAATTGTGAATGTTATCACTTAATCATTGGAAACGAAAGAAAATTATTACTTCTGTTATCTTTCACTCAATCATTGATTATATGCCTGACATTCAGACATTCAGATTTCAAAGATTTATATTCTGTTAATGGTTTTGACAAAAGAAAAAAATGATTTGCGATTGGATTAGTTGTTAAAAAATGTTTTAGGCTTTTGATTATCAATCGCGCATTAAATCGCTTTTAGTTTTTCGTTTGTTAACACTATTTGAGTAACAATTTTGTCATACAATTAGATATTGTCGTCGAGTTAACGGCTGAACATAAAACCCGTAATTATATACTCTGACGACAATACTGTGCGCATAAAGTAATAATAAGCTCTGAAATGATGATCTAACAGCACAATCATCTTGTCTGGTCGCGTGCCACTCCACAGCCCAGCCATAGGAGTACCAATAGAGGCCGTGTGCCACTAAATGCAAAATGCAGATTTAGTCCGACTGAACCCCCGCCGATATACACTCTCTTCCCTTACTTCAAAAAATAATCACTACTTTGACACTGTTTATATCAGTGCCACTACAGCACCGATAGTCTGGCAGCACTTCGTCTTTTTGAAAATCGCTCATTTCGGCCAATATTTCAATGAAATCCTCCTCTCATTGCCAGTTCGCCTGCTTTTCCCTCTCCTCATCCACTTTGACGACTATTGCTGATAGAATTGTAAGTCAAATAAAATGAAAAACTATTGCAAACGAATGGATAGACAGAGAAAGAGAGTGAGAGAACATAGAAAAAGGGATTTTGGATTTTTAGGATAAATCCGAACTTTTTTGCAGAGAAAATCGCCGGTGCGTGGGATGTGAACCCATAACATATTCATTTTACTTAAGCTAAAGTATTGAGCAGAGTATCAGTTCTCCCGGAATAGTATTTCTTTTTGAAAATATTACTGAAATCTATTATAATTAGCTCTTATATTGATATTATACACAGTATTGCAGTATTTAGTGTTGCATTCGATACTCATTTATTGTAATGCTATTAACTCAGGAGTAGTTATACTCAAACACAAAAATATGGTAAAACACATAAAAATTGTAGTTTTATTTTCAACGAAGAATTTTTGTGGGAAAATATAGAATCCGCACCGATTGGTGTGTGCGTGTCGTCTATGCCTGTGCTATAGCTTTGCAATAATTATTTTCAAACTCAAAATCTTTATACTTGAAATGAATGCATGCAATTGAGGCTTAATATTGGAGTGAATCCACAGAATGTAACACTAATTCTGGTAAAAGTGGAAAAAATTGATAAAAACATAAGTTTTTTGAATAGAATTGATAACAAATACAGCGGAGAAGCAGACAATTGAGAGAATTATTTGAATTACAATTTGTATTTAACTATTATTTGCCGTCGCATTCAAAACATAGTAATAATAAGTATTGCTTTCTTTTCCCACGAAAGCCGAACCGAAACAGTGTTGGAGGCTGTGCTAGAGTGGCCGGTAAGACGCGTCAGGTGTATCATAAGTGCTATCATAAGCACAACATCAGTGATCCTCACATTACATAAGTATTAGACGGTTCGCACGCCAACCAACAACTCTAACAGTGCAGAGAAAACAGTATATGTGCTTCACTCAAAAGCCTTAGCCGACAGCACCGATAGCACAGCTGGAAAACGGTGTTTGGAAGCAGTGATAAGGTTTTGCTAAGTTATGTCGCGTGTTTGCAGGCATTGACAAGTTTTTTAGAAACAAATTAGAAAATGTCTTTTGCACTACAGCTGCACACATATGGACAGTGAGAATGAGCTGTCTTTAGCCAATTATGTTTACAATTGAGTTATGCGCTCTATTAAGTGCAGTCTACAGTACAGTTGACTGTATGGGCACACATACTGTACATTACAGTGCAGATTGAGAACAGAGAATAGGCTCAGCATTTCAATACATTAGACTCTGCACTGTCAGTACAATCAGTTCGCTTGGCACTGGTAGTGCGGCACACAGACCAGACTGTCGCAGTGCTAGTGTTGGCCGTCATTGTCAGTGTATATAAAACAGATAATCAAAAGCTACCTCTGCTTCCGCCTCTGCCTGACGCTCCTGAGCCGCTTTGAATATCCTCTGTCTTTCTTCGAGCTCACGCATCCTTGAGTTGTACCGGTCCATTTGCTCTCTAAGAATCGCATCCTCGATCGCACCTCTCTCTTCGTCGTACTCAAGACAGGCCACGCCGTCCAGCCTTTCCAAATCAAGCCATCCTCGCCATCGAACACACACGCCATTCAAGATCATCGTTGACTTTATGTGAACCTATTCTTCCGTCAATACATTCAGTGTTTTGTTATTAAATTCTAATAATTTTATTAAAAAAAATTGTCTTTAAGAGCAATGCAACCAATCATTCAGTTATAGATCATATTTAATAGAAAGACAATTCAGAATATGCTTTGTTATACCGTATTTCACAAATATTAGTTAGGACTGAACGGACTGGACTGTACAGCCAAACCAAAACCAGCATGCAAATCTTATCCATATCATATTATGAATCATTGATGAAAATTATATACTTATTGAGTGAACTAATAATAATAATAAACTGAAAATGAATTTATATATGAATATTATGTTTGAGTTATTGATAACATTATCCAAAAACTGGTAAACAGATTCAGTGGTATAAATGTAACCCGTATTCTAACGACTTGGGGTAAAGCATAGCTTATTGAACAGTACTGTAATGTTTTTGAAGCAGAGAATACTATAAAAAGTACTCTTCAGTGCATTCATTGTTAGTTAACGAATGAACGACTGAAGAGTAAGATTAGATTTTTTGAGAGCACAAAAAGTTCTTATGAAACAAAGTCAGTGCAAGTGAACGGTAAGTTAGTATTGTTTTTTGATTCATTCATTCATTCAAACAAAAACAAAAAGTCTTCAAATTTTGTGTCTCTCATGAAAATCATTGCATACAATGGCAGGACATATGAATTGAAGTGCTTTTGAGCTCAAAAACAGTGCAGTTATTGTAATGGAGTGGAGCTCAATCTATGTAGCAATTTAGTGGTGCGGATATGGCTCATGAGCTTCTCATCATTATCTAAGCCTGACTTTTGTTTTATTAGTATTCGGGAACACTTTTATACGTTTGAGTCGTTATAAACCTTATGATTAAGTTTTCGTTTGCAATGCTTTCGTTAGCTTTCAATTGCAAACACTTTTTCGTTAATAATTCGCCAATTTTTAAGACATTTTCCGTTCAGTCAGAGTTCAACGAATCACTTCAGATAATTCTGTTCCCAAAGTGAACATTGATTTTAATGCAGAGATTTGTCAACCATCTCATCGAGACGTCTGCAACCGCTTTACTATTGCCTTAATATCTAATGTCTTATTCGGCAAAAAATATATATAATATGTATTCAATATTTCAATTCACAGTTCTTTAGACTTTTATTTCAGATATAATTTAGTTCTAAATCACAGCTAGTTTTATAAGTTTTTAGAAAATTAATAATCAATTAAAAAGAATTGAATTGAATAAAGGGATTCATAAAAATCAATGTATAATCAATTGAACTCTGATTCGAGCGAATGATTGAATTTAAAAGCAGAATAACTAAACGATCCATTATATTGAAAGTAAAAACAAAACTTCATTGAATTTGAACAGAAAATTCATAGCAAATGATTGAAAGGAGAATCTAAAGCACAGAATCGTATCAAAGAGTAAATGTTTAAAAAGAAAAGAAAAGAAATTCTTTGTTTAAATCGTAAGAACTGTCCTCTGATTGAACATAAGACTGGGTATAACTCGAGCCTTAAATTATATTCATTTTGTTTAGTAAAACACATTTATGTATTTTGAGTCGCGTGTTGTCTGTATTAACTCAATCACTGATGCATTGATAGCATCATTAAGTGTAACGAATAGAAGAAATACATAATTACGACAAAACCTATTCTTGTGTGCACTCCATATGAATATGATATTTATTAGAATATCTTTTCTTTTAAATACTGTTCTTCATTATCAGTGTTTGAGTCGAAAAGAGCTGTATTTGTGAATCAGGTCTTTATTTGCTTCTATAGTAGTGTACAGTAGTGTAGAGTGGATTTGATTCATACAGTACAGTACAGTATGAGCACCGCATAGGCTTTTGCCATTTGCCGCATTGTGGAATGGCTTCGCGGAATCACCTCTGAAGAAGGATCAGATTGTCATGGCAACAGTGGTACTGGAGGATAAGAGCATACAATCATCCAAATGGCTGGAATAAGACGAGATTGCATGGATTGCATGGATGAAACCTCTCTCCGCTCTCTTAATAGCACACAGTTTTGTAGAATGGCTTCCCTTTTGTGAGCGGCTTTCGACTAATTTTATTGATCTCTCTCTACTCTAACTATGCTTTTCTTGCTTTTGCTTTCGCTTTCTTGTTATTTTCCGATCCAAACAACTCTTCAATACTGACTCTTCGCAATAGAGACACACAAATTGGCTAAATCTCAACTATAAGCCTAAAAACTAAAGTCACAAAACTGTAGATATTTATTGAATCAAATATATATATAATTGTTTGAAAACAAAAAGATTGTGAAAAACTAAAAACAAAATTCAATATTAAATTTATTTTATGAGTTCATAAATGTTTTTGTTTCGCAATTATTCTTATATTTGTTGTTTGAGATAATCAAATGTTTACACAATTTAAGCCGAAATAGACTCAACATATTTGAGAAAATTAAAAGCAAAATAAGATTATATGTAATAAACAGTTATAAGGAAATGGTATTTATATGAATCCTCTCTACTGTGCTCTACATTATATTAATACTTAATATGTATTGAATCGCATATTTATAATAATTCTATCATTTTATGTGCATTTTGTATAATCACATATTTGTTTGCATTGCTAACTGTGCTCAGTATAACAGTACAGTATTGCTCATTCGGTGCTCATAAATATGTTAAATATGTTTATTGCGAATAACAGATAGAATGAGAGCACTAATAGATGGCAAAGGGTATTGTCAGACATCAACAATTTGAATGGCTTTCTGTCACTCTTACACTCAAACACATACCTAACTATGGTTAGAGATGGGAGAGAGAGAGGGAGAGAGAATAGTGTATAATACAGTATAAGTAGCTGTACTGCTGTACTGTATGTGCTGTACATATCTTTGCTCGGATACGCCCAAATGTGTCCTCAGATATCACACAATAAGTTCCTAACGTGCTCTGGGATTTGTTGCTATGGAAACCTAATATTTTACTCCTAACTTATATATTGGCAGCGATGCCCGAACTAACACAAGATTTATATATAGAAAGTATAGGCAATGCCTATGCGTTCGACACGCGTTCATCTGCTCTCGAATTAATGGACGCACTTTCGGCTATAAGTGCTGCCAAACAGACAAAAAACTACTGAAATGAGTGATATGAGTGGAAACACACGCTTCACAGCCCTTCATAAGAGACCGTTGTTTGCCAGCAGCCAAGAAGGACAAGCGGGTCAATAGATGACATGTCATTTATATGCGAGTCTAATGTGAATTTGATTGCAGGCATTCGAGTTCTGAACCCATTTGTTCGCTCTTATGACACATCCAATACTTATGTCTCGTATACAGAACAGTATACAAATTCAGGTGAGAGGACAGGTTTGGACTGGAAATCGCAAAACGATTCGTTCGACAATATTGGATTGAGCAAAAGCACCAAGGCATCAACAATACATTTGCTAGCTTATAATTTTCAATACAGATCTCAAACAAATTTCAAAATTCGCTTCATTTTTCAGTTCAACTTTTCGGTTGCCTATTGGAGGCAGTGGCAAAAATGCCCACCGTCATCTCAACTAAAAAAACGCCTCCGTTTTACACATCAGTCATGTAATGGATAATTAAAAACAAAGGAAATTCATTGAACAAAAATATAGTGCAAATCAAAACTCAATCAATTTTATAAATTTTCTTATATAAGAAAATACACTGAATTTAATCGTAATTTAGATGAATCCGAAAAATATTCTGTAATTTAGAGTTTTGTTCGGAAATGAGAGGCTATATTAAAATATAATTTATCCAAAACCAGTTGAAAATTGCCAAAAATTCTGGTCAGACCTACAGATAGTCTACTATATGTATGTACAGGGTGTCTCAGAATTAGCGCCTGATTTGAATTGGGCGCCACAGAAAAACTACAGGGGGTGCAATATTGATACCAGTATTATTTGAAAGAGGGATAGTTCGGGTTTGATAAAAATTATATATGAAAAATATCCTTGAA
>JAQIWA010001507.1:0-17955 GCA_034693305.1 Eueremaeus valkanovi | reverse complement strand
TTAATTGAATTTTATAATCAGGTTTAGGCTCCAGCTTCGTTTAAGCTTGTCAGTCGACCATTTGGGAGGCTGTATAAGATAAATAGAAAAGTCCCTGCTCGAGAATTCAAGCCGTTGGTTATAAGCCTATGTTGAAAATGAATCAGGGTAATCTTCAAGCTAATGATAATATTACAAAAGGATGAATTGAGCATGCTAATTGATATAATTTATTAATATTCTGTATTATTCACTGAATTACTTCAAATAATAAATGTCCTCTAATTCTAAAAATTACCAGAATTTCAAAAATATTTTGCAAAACTGAAACTAAAATTGATATAAATTAAGATTTGATTCAAACTAATTATCGTTTATAACAATGTTATGTAAGATATAATATAAAACAGAAATATGATATCAATTAATAAAAATCACGAAAACTTTAAAATAGAAACAAATAATAAAAAATTTTAATTAATTAATTAGCAAAAAGTGTTCTGTTTATCAACTGAGCTGAGCTGAGCTGGCATTTCAATTATCTACGTATGTCTGCTCTCTATTAACATAATTGGAGCCAAAAATTTATTGCCTTTGAATTTAATTCCTTAGTTTGCGTTCACTTTCTCTATAAGAATATTCTGATTCCCAGACGTTTTCGCTTTAAAACCATTTCATTAAAGCAATTGTGAGCTTAGGTTTGGACCAGAGATGCGGATAAATAAAGTTTGCACTGAATATTGTGAACATAAACCGGGTATAATTCAAAGATTTTATTCTATAATTTCATCAGTAAAGCTGAAGAGAGAGCTGGTTTCAAATAATTACCTGGAATTTTGAAAAGCTTTACACATAAACTAAATTATTGGCTTCATTTTGACCAAGTATATATTATTGAGTTTTCTGAAGCCATTTTCAACCAGAATCATCGATGAATTAACCTGGTACAGTCTCAAGATGGAAGAGTTCAACGGAGTTGCATCCGAGACAAATAAATTTTATCAAAACTTTATTTAATTGAAAAAAGAGTTTAAATGTTTGCATAAAATCAATAGTAAAATAGGAAATAAGTCTTAAAAAAGGAATGAATGGAAAAAACAAAACATAAAATGATTATAACATTTAATGAACTCCTACTGAAAATACAATTTTAATTGAATAACGTTAACACAAATCGTAAACTTCGGTCAATATTGAGGTAAAAAATACAGACAATTACAGTAAAAAATTCTATAAAAAAAAATACAAACGAAACAAAAATAATTTTGTTTTTTATATAATTAATCATTTGATATAAGAAAGGGTTTAATAAGAAGTTAATTAATATTTTTTCGATTAATGCCGAAAAATATTCAATAAGTTTCAAGAATTATAATGAAAAACAAATAATATGAATGAGAATGAAATAAATGATTTGATTTGAAAACAAAAAGTAAAATAAAAAATATTGTCAATAGTTTTGAACTAATAATTGCATAAATTCTGTCGAACAGTATTAACAATAAAGCACTTCATTAATCGGTTGATTAGTTCTGACTATTATTTAATAGCTTTTCGATTATGTAATCGATTTTGAAAAACAAAAGGCATTCAAACAAATTGTTTTGAGGAACAGAGAGGTCAGGGGTCTGTCCCTGATTACAGCATTCCCATTGAGATCTGTCAACATTTTAGTTTTTGGACGGTTTTAACCCGCAAACAAAATTAGAGTTAAGCCCCCCTTCCCTCCCGATTCACATGCTGTCCATCTCTGTTAGGATTTCCTCTCTGATCGAGAGGGTAGGGAACGAGTGGCACATATTTGGCTTTGTTTGACAACAAATATATATAATATTGCAATGAAATCATATTTGTGTTGAATTGATATTTATATTAAAAACAAAGAATGCAATGAAATATACGATTAAAAAGTGAACCAAAAAAATGAGTAAAAGCTGTAAAACAAGAAAAGAAAAGAATTGTTCGGAAAAATGTAAAAATAGGAGAAATTCTGACACAATGTCTATTAAAGTGAAAAATATTAGTATTTTTATGACATCTTTATTAAGAATTGTTAACAATTTTGTTGCCGTTATATCATATCATAAGATAGTGTTTACTTACAGAGGGAGAGCACAGGCAGATAATGAGTATAATAAATAAGGTATAGAATGAAAGTACAAGTATTTGAGCAAATATTATAGCATAGACTCATTGGTCGGCAGTGTTTGGTCAGTGAATGCGATGAAAATAAATGGAAAATAAAAAAAACTTAAGAAAAATAAACTCAATGTTTAGTCAAAACTCTATTATTGTTCTTAAAAACAATAATAAGTTTTACGAAAAAAATACAAAAACAGAGTTCTTAAACGACAGAAAAGAATAATTAATTTGTTTATAAATTCAAACAAATCTTAAGTGAAGTCAAAATCTACTTATTATTCGATAAAGTATTTTGGAATTCTTGGAAATAGGGTTTCCAGAACTCAGGTATCTCTTGGCCGAAGTGGTAGTTCACGTGATTTTTGATGTGATCATCGAATTTGGGCTTAAATAGAGTAACGAAGTCACAGTCGGGCAGTCCGCACCGGAAGCCACTGCTCTCTGCACTGACGCCAACATCACTGGATGTGGTCTGTGCCACAACCGGACAGTTACTCGAACTGGTAGTCGCAGTCATTGTGTTGACAATCGAACAATGATTTTCTTCATTACTGTCGGAAAGATAGCCGTTTGAGGTCGAGATCTGACATACGGTGTCATTGGTGTTGATATTCTGCTTAAATGTAATGCTTTTGTACTTCGTTTCAGAGCTGTTCTGATAGTTGTCTTCCGATTCCGTTTCGTTGTTTATATCGATTTTAATGGCCGACAGTTTGCTGCCAATGATCGTCGACAGAGTCACTGACGTCGGATTCACTACATCCGGAACCGCTTGGATCAGCTCTTCTTCGGTCTCGGATCCGGTCGTTTCGATCAATAGATTACTTGTCTTACTGTTCGAATCCAAGCCTTCTTTCGGCTGCTCTTCACTTGTCTTCAATTTTTTGCTTTTATTTCTATTACTATTCGATCGCTTAATAGTAGACTCAAAGGCCTTTCGGGTCGACCTCTTGCCTCTCCGACCTCTGCCCAATTTCGCGTCTTCGGTCCGACTCGGAGTCGATTCCATCGGTTGTTCTCTTTTGGTTTCAATACTGCTATCAGTGTTGACACTATTCGATGCTTTCTTATCAACCGTTTTAAGGCTATTAGTGTCGGTCTCAGAGGTAGTAGTGATAGGATTGGCGTTCATGTCGTCGACCACTGAAGACATATCTTCTATACTAGTCTTCTCCTGACTATCGACCGAACCCTTCGGTTCCATATCTATGGACTCATTCCTGCTCTCAACGACTGCCGAACACTCATCGGTCTGTCGGACCAGTACTGGCGGAATGTCTTCTGAATCCGATTCGGTGCCAATCATTGGCTCTTCTGATACGAGTGTCGACTCATCTGCAGTCATACAGTCCGCGTCCTCACTGTCCTCCTTATGCCTGATCAGACTCTCATGGGTTAACACAGTTTTCAATTGATTCAAATCATGTGAATAGCCTTTCGCGCATTCATTGTACTCATTGTTCATATATTTGATCCTTTGGTTCAATCGCTTCACTTCTGACTCCAATACCGAAATCTTTGCGTTCTTTTCATTCAATGCTTTTTCCGACAAATTATTATTCATTTCATTGCTATTCAATCGACTCTTCTTTAGCCGAAAGTTCTCGGTTTCCAAGCGTTTGATTTCGATGTCTTTGAGCCGACACTCATCCTCGGCCTTGACCTGAGTGTTGCGGCACCGGATCATCGCCTGTCGGTAGCGCTTCATCTGATCCTTGAGTTCACACATCTGTTGGTCTCGACTCACGTCTAATAAATCCTTTATTTTGCGCACTATTTGTCTGCTCTGACAGCGGCTCTCATCGCAGACCTGATCCTCACTGTTCTGATCGCTGTCCGGATTGTCGTTCATCTGATCCAAAGTCTTATACTCTTTGATGGTTTGCCTCAATAGAGCCCTTTGGCCTAAACTGATGAGTGATATCTGCGACAGATCTTTGTCCAAATCCATGGCCAGCAGACAGTCATTGGTGTCGAACCCATTGGCTCTCAATGAGACAAATGTCGAGCCTTTCAGACCATTCCTCGAATGCAAATACGATATCAAATCAACTCTGGATTCGGTCGTCATTTTCGCCGATTTCTCAACAAAACAGATAATAAACAAAAGTTTTTATAATTAAAAACTTAATTAAATAAACAATAATTTCATTTCAATTGCTTTTGTTTTTGATGTCTAAACAAACGGCTCTTTTGTTGACTTCAATACAATTCAATTCATTCAAAACCAAATTCAATACAAAAATAGATTAGATTTTGATATTCAATACAGTATTTAAGGAAAATATAGCGAAAAGTTTTGCTATAAATATGAAAACTTTGATCACGTGTTCACAATTCCGGAACCGGAATTCACTGTAATTATGATTAAATAGTATAAAGAAAATCAGTGCACAGAATGCTGTGACTACAATACCAGTGAAGATATTATTTACAGTTTTATTCTTACAGTTAATACTGCACTGAATGTGAATATAGTCAAACATTCTTTTCTGTTTGCATTCACAATCACTGCATAACTACTGGGAATACAAATGCTTACAATTGAGTGTCAATTCATATGTTGTCTACAATTTTCGGTAGAACTCAGTTGACCGTGTCGAATATACCTGGGTGAGCGGCACGTATATCGCATTCAAAGTGCCTGTCCTGGTTCTGATCAAAGCCTAAAATCCTTTCAAGCATTCCCTGTGCGGGCACAACAAAAACTGTGTCATCAATATGGGTCTGCCCCGGGTCCCACCAAACAGTGCTTCTGTGAAGCCTCTCGTATTGATATCTGGCTGCAATTTCATCCATACCGGCATCCCATTCCTCAATGGCTACAATGTGTCCATTTTGAGGAATGGCCAGGGAACAGGTTCTGAAACTTGTCTCGTCTTGACTATCTCGGTGCAATTTTAACATCCAGGCAATCGATTCGTATTCCGATTCTGTCGGACCTAAAAATATGACCGGATTTTGTATTGCACTCGGATTCCTGGTCCCTCTCAGTATGTACTCATTCCAGGTCCCCTCCAGAGTGATCGGTCTCGTGTACTGTGCGTTCAAATACATTTCAACAGAGAATCGGAACCGACAGCCTTCGACAATAACAACCCCTCCCTGTTGTACGAGTGTCCGGTTGTGTGTAAGCAGTTCCCGCGGATGGTTGTAGTTATCCAATAGAACGAGTTTAGCGCCGGCGCACACATAGAATGCAACGCGGGGCAGATTGGTCAGGGTGAGTTGAGTCCTGATATAGTTCTGATAGTCTGCAAAGAGATCATAGACTCGGCCACAATGTAACTCATCTTCATAACGATTCTGTCGACTATACTGTCTGTCCCCTTGATAATAGTCCTGATCATTGTGCATAAGCATATTGTTAGCCAATCGTATGAATTGAGGCCAATCTCGATATACCAGCCCCAGTATCAATTGGCTGTCTATGAGCGGATCCCTAATGCGGACAACCGGGTAGACACCGGTCACACTTATGGATTGATTCGCCTCATACCGGTGGTGGTCAGGGAAGGGATGTATAGTCGTAGTGACGATGTTGATTCTGCCCCATCGGTTCATGAATACATGTGTGCCTACTTGTTGCCTTGCTCCATTCACCCAATAAGTATGGTAATGTTGATCAAGACCAAAATCCAACAAGTTATTATTCACATGCACACCACCCAGGTAGAATAAGGAGCAGATGTAAACTTTGACAGGAATGGTTTGGTCAACGTACCGGGTATCTTGGTTATTCCAGTTCAATATGTTTGGAATGACTGATCGATGTCCGCCGTGAATGGCTGTAGTGTTCGGGTTCAGGTTATGAACTAGATAACGCCACACAGCAGGTAATTTGCGCTTGATCCACAAGCCATTCAGAGTGAATACCCATCCTGGATTGTGTGCATGTGCCTGTGCTGGTCCCTGTGCTGGTTGCTGTGCCATTCTGTGTTGTTCTTTGATACAAGACTTTTGTTGATAATTCAAGTATTGATTGGATTTTAAAATTTCAGTTTTGAATCAATTTTTATGATAATTCAAGGACTGATTAGTTTTTAGCGAGTATGTTCCTGTGAGCCTGTCTGTCCGTCCCTGCACCATTGCTGAAAAATTGCAAATTTTTGAAAATTACTCACATTTTTCTATTTTCAAAAATTTGAAATTTTTCAACAATTGTTGTCATTGTCAGTACCGCTAATGCAGTGTTACTGCATTTGAATACTATAGTTATGAATACCAATTGACTCAATTATCTTCTAAAGGCTATATTATCAAGTTTATCACCAATAGATCTAATATATACCCCTGGTAATAACGTTAGTGTTAGTCAAATTCAATGATATTTTTATTGCAAAATAAAAGAGAGATTTGAAAAACTTGTGCCCGAATTGTGTTATTCATAAGCTTAACAATAATTTTATTTTTAGTAACAAATAATTTCAAAGCTTATTAATTCATTCAATAATTTATTTTCTGAATATATAAATCATATTTTATTACATAATAATACAAATGAATAAACTTTTCCTATTATTTAAGTGAATAATTAAAATGAAAACTGTTGTGCCGTTTGTCACAGATTCGCATTGCGATGACATTGATATGAATTCTCCCAAACAATAGATTTTATAGAAATCGAGAGTTGAAATGAAAATCAATGTTCAGAACAGTTGCCTATTATTGGGACGACATGTTGTCATAACTCATGGATTATATTCAATGCAAATTATTTTTTGGATTGCATTCAATGAAAATAAATGCTTTTATAAGCCATTGAAATGTCGCTGAAATTCACAGTTTAGTAATCAGTTGTCATTATATACGACTCGTTTGCCGTTTGAAATGTTTGCTCAGAAATCATCATTAGTTCTACTCTTGTCTGTCGTATTGGTTAGCGCTATATTCTGGGATAAATTTGGCAAAACTAATGTATGATTGCATTCGATTGAAAATTATCAAAATTATAATTACTTGACTGATCAACTAGGTTGTTCGCCTCTGCATCAATTTCCAAGCAAATACTGTTCAGGTTTGAAAAAGTAACTAAAACTATAAAAATGAGTTTAAATTAACAATTAGTTAACCATTCGATAGAGTACTTGTGTCTTATGTGACGCCAATCAATACCCACAAACAGTAAGTGATTAAACGTTCAAAAAACAGCATTTAATCGATTAATATTGTTCTGACAGGCGCTGGTATGTACTGGACAGGTATAGTGAATATTTGTGGTGACCAGGATAAGTTGACAATTATGTAATATTAGTTACACTGATCATTTAGACTGCAGTTCCGGCGACCACTAATCAAAGTCAAGCGCTTTGTTTAATGAACTTATGTCAGTCTCAGGTCAACCAAAACCAGTATTATTTGGGCCGAAGAAAAAGAAACACAAAATCTGTGAATAATTTTAAAGAAGTTTTCAAAAGATTTGCTGTGAATACAGAATTCACTTCAATTGATGACTGATATGAGTAATGAGTTTTCGTTCACATAATTCTAATCATGTATTCCAGAAATGCTTTCGATTTATTGCAAAATATAAAACATTTGAACATTTATTTGATTTAATCGGAAATAATCTAATAATCAGTTTATTATACAAATTGAGAATTTGTTGATCGGGTGCTCAAGTCATTGAACAATATGTCAGATCCAATGGATTAGGACTGCGAATGTAAACATCCCGGCCTTCTATTCGGGTCAGTTCCTGCTCACTAAAAGCACCCAACCTTTGGTTACATTCTTAAGACTCGACGGATGGGGGAAAGGAATGGATTTCTGAATGCATTCAATTTAGGCCGTTATCGGCCGATCGTTGCCCACAACTGACTCTCTATTCATCGAAAAATCCATTCGTATTCAGTGACAATACGATCAAAGAATTGGGAATACAATTAACAGACATTGAGTTCGTATAATAACTGGAGTTTTGTTTATTTTATCAATAAATCGATTATATTCTTACGATTCGCTCATTTATTATAAAATTTAAGAATTCTTTTCATTATTCGCATCGAATTCAAGTTCATCTGTTCATACCTGAGCTCTTTTTACAAAAATCAGCTATGGTTTGGGGCCTCGACTAATAAAATGAAGCATCGGTTTTATGCTTCGTCAGTACAATGAATAATAATGATATTACCAGAAAATCTCGTGAACTCATCCTGGTTCCAAGCTTAAGAATATCTTTATACTTATCCTATATTATCATTAAGTTTTCAGAATTTTAGGATTGGGGGGCGGGGATCAAATTAATTTTTTAAGATCTGACTTGGAAATTGAATATCTCAGACAGACGGACAGACACCTTCTCAAGAATATAAGCGAGTATACTCGCTAGAAATAGGGTAAACGTCAGGATAGCCGTTATAGCCATTAGCTATAAATTTGCATACAAAGCACACAACCCACAGCCATAAGTGTTAAATTGGCCTCGAGCAACCCAGCAAACTCGAGGACACAAATCATAGCCCCTTACCAGTTAAGACAATTCAATTGTATTTCTAGTATTTCATAAAAGCTAATGAAATAATACTTTTATTTCGTATTTCAAATTGCATTCACAATCACTGCATAACTACTGGGTATACCAATCCATATAATTGAGCTGTGCCAGTTTTTGGTAGTACACAGTCTTGTATTGTCCCATATTTTGTGCAGTTTTTCTGTAAAACCAGCCATCGATACCCTCGCGCACATTCATTCCGTCTACAATCTTCGCATGGGGATCTTTTTTCCACTGGTGCTCTTGGAATTGGCGAAATTTGTTGTGATCCACTTCATATTTGTCCCAGGTTGTTTTGTCAAGCAAGTAAGGTTGTGTGACTTTCAAACCCCAAAATTGCATAACAGGGACAATATCTTCGGTTTTGTTGCACGGGTAGTAAAAGTAGTCGTTACCCACTTTTATCGGTGGATAGAGTGGCGGAACCCAGGCTTCATTGTGTTGAGGGGGCGGTATTTGCAGACACCGATAGGTATTGTACTGTTTGGGCAGTTCCTCCGCAGGCCCTAACTGGTTGAATATATCTTCGTGGCCGACACGTATGTTGCACTCGTAGTGTCTGTTCTGGTTCTGACCAACGCCTAAAATCCTTTCAAGCATTGGCTGCGCCGGCACAACAAGATTTGGGTCCGGAAAGATTGGCGTCGTGACCCACCCAACAGTGCTTCTGTGGAGCCTCTCGTATTGATATCGGGCTATAATTTCATCGAAACCGTCATTCCATTCCTCAATGGCTACAATGTGTCCATTGTCAGGAATGTTCAGGCAACAGGTTCTGTAGCCCAAAAAGTCATCATCCCGGTTGATTACTAACTTCCAGGCAATCGATTCATATTCCGATTCTGTCGGCCCTAAAAATATGACCGGATTTCGTATTGCACTCGGATTACGGGCCCCAACCAGTATTTGCTCAATCCAGGTCTCCTCCAGAGTGTAATATAGTTGTTCCGGTTTGTTGACGCCGGGCCGGTACGAGAACAATCCAACAGCGAATTGGAGCCGACAGCCCTCGATAATTACAACCCCTCCCTGTTGTACGATTGACCGGTTGTGCTGATCCAGGTTAATCTGATCGTTGTAGTCATCCAATAGAACCAGTTTAGCGCCGGCGCACACATAGAAGGCAACCCGAGGTCTGTTGTCCGGATTGAGTTCATTCCTGATATCGTTCAGATGGTGCACATTCTCCACAATCAGATCAGACACTCGGCCCCAATCTGTAGGAAAGCGAAAGCTATTCTGTCGCGCATACTGTCTGTCCCCTTGGAAATAGCCGTCATAATTGTACACAATCTGATTGTCCTCGAGTATGAATTGAGGCCAATCTCGATATACCAGTCCGAGTGTCAGTCGATTCTGTGTGGCATCAATCTGCTGATTGTGGGGCAGGCAGACAATGCGAGCAACCGGGTAGATTGCATTCATACTCGACGCCTGATACGATGTGTACCTGAATGGATACACCTGCGGATTGTTGATAGTGGTCCGAGGGAATATACTAGTAGTGACCATGTTGATTTTGCCCCATCGGTTCATGAATAGATGGGTCCCTACCTGTCTCCTCGCTCCCCTCTCCCAATAACGCCGGTAGTCATCGTCTTGACCAAATTCCAAAAACTGGTTCCTCACCCACACGCGACCCAGGTAGAATATAGAACACATGTAGATTTTGATACGAGCATGTTGATTGATGAACCAGGTGTTGTTGTTGTTCAGAAGATACAACCCCTGGAATTCATATCCGCCAAAAAGAAAAGCCTTCTGACCAATAAAACTATATTTAATATTCAATCTGCGCTTGATACTCAAACCATCCTCTTCGAATACCAAAGGCCCATGTGCTGGTGCCTGTGCTGGTGCCGGTGCTTGTCCCTGTCCTGGTGGCTGTGCCATTCTGTGCTGTTCTTTGATTACAAGACTTTTGTTGACAATTCAAGTATTGATTGGATTTTAAAAGTTTTGAAACTACTGTATTAGCTCTGTATACTCGCTTATGTTCTTGCGAATGTGTCTGTCTGTCCGTCTGTCCACCATTGTTGTAAAAATTTTAAAATTTTGAAAATTATACTCATTTTTAGATTTTCAAAAATTTGAAATTTAACAATCATTGTTGTAATTGATTGACACGAACGAAGAACAGCGGAAACGATTTTAAGCTTACATTGATTTTAATTCAGATTTATATAACAATGAGAGCTCATTGCGCGCTAACGATAATCAATAGATATTTATTGTAGAAAAGAATTTTACATTAAATGAAATAATATTTGGAATCAAAACGAAATTGAAAACGAAAACAATTTGAACAAAATTTTCTATTCGTTTATACTTTTGAAACAATCGGAGATGAACGCGCGCTAATTGTTATATACATCTGAATTAAAAACAATGTAAGCTTAAAATCGTTTCCGCTGTTCTTCGTTCGTGTCAATCAATTGTTAGTACAGCTAAGGCAGTGCTACTACAGATGAACTCTATACTTATGAATACCGATTGACCCAGTCATCTTCTAATGACAATATTATCAAGATTATCACCAATACAATCCATACAAGCTAGTACTAACATTCGTGCTTGATTATTTTCTTTAAATTGTTTTTGTTAGAAATGTTTGATCAAACGCACGAACTTTATTACCAGCTGTTAGTATACATCTCATGTGTGGGACGAGGCATCTGATACAGTATTTAGAGAGCATTAATGATATTTTAGCCTTTATAGTAACTAAAGTTTTCTAGCAAAGTGACCGGGTTCAACAAATACAGACAGTCAAATAAATTATACGTTAAACCAAGCTGGAGCCTGAACACGATAATAAAATTTTTATGGTTCAAACCCATAGATTAGAGACTGTTGTGATCACAATTTGAAAACCAGATTCACTCATATGTTGTCTCCCTTTGTGTCCGATATGGCAAACAAGTGCTGACCAGAAATGGATTAGTTTTAGGTTTTAAGGTATGATTTGTCGGATATTTATTGCTTTGATTCTGAAAATGACTGCAACTCTGAAACTGGTATTCAATTCAATTGTAATTATTCTTAAATTCATTTCTATTCGGATGAAGAGAATGTCAACTATTAATCAGATATCGACTCAATTGTCGCCAAAAATTGGTAGAAATAAATGAAAAGAGACTTTATATCAAACTATTTATTATTTTTAAAATTAAAATACATTTTAATTCTGTTTTTACACAAAATTATGCATAGATTCCAAACATTTTACTCCAAAACAAATGTAAATAATTTTTCGCATAATTTTCACATTAAAAACAGAATTGAATTTTAAGTTACAGTAAAATAATATTTTGTTTACATTATTATTATATAATTATAATATAATTTAAATTCATTATCAATGGATTCAATGATTTTATGTTTTTTCAAAATAAGTCGAATTTGAAGACAATTTGAGAAATAATTGATAATATAGTCATTGAATCGGTTTATAACATGAGTTCATTAAGCGATGCTTCGAAACAACGCTTGAGTTCAGCGAACGAAACGATTAGAATGTTTTGTTCGTCTCTCGACACCAAACATATCTTCTCCTGCGATCCGACGTCCAGTTTGTTCACATTGGAGACTATGTGTCCCAAATCAATCCAAGGTCGGCCGTCGTCGTCGCACTGGTGGAACAGGTAGTCTCTGAACAGCTTAAGCAAATAGCGATCCCCTGTTTCCGACCAATTCATGTCTAACTGCAGTTCCGGCCTCTCATTGATTGTCCCGAGTTTTATGAGAATCCGAAGAAGTCTTCCGTTGTCTAACTCTTTGCACAGGTCTTCCAGAAGGCAGTCGTCCCTCTGGTACAGGCAGTCCAGTTGGGTGTAGAAGCGCGCGCCGATCATTGGCATTATGTCGTTGATTGTATGGGTTGTCCCGGAATTGGATTTATAGGACAACAGGTAATAGATCAGAGACCGCAAGTCAGCCGAGTAGGACCGGCCGATCAGCTCCAACGAGGTCTGCCAGTTGTCGCGCTGTGCGGCCGAAGACAAGTTGTTTGTGGCCAAACAGAGACACAGTTTGCCGAACGCCATGAGGTCTTCCTGTTGGAAGTGCTGGAGCAGTACTTTGGGGTTATTGGCCGTAAGGAATGATTCGTTGGTCAACACATCGAATACTCCACAACCGCTCAGTCGAAGGCGAGGGTATTCTTGAGAATTGTTGGCACCCGTACTACCACTGCCGGAAGTGATTATGATTTTTGTCGGATCTAATGCTCGACAGGAAAGACCCGCCGAATGAATGGCTCGCAATGCAGACGAGATCTGAATAATGAAGTTCCAAATCAAGGGCTCCGGCAGTAGTTTGCGCTGATTCTGCTGCTGACTGTATGGTCGCGAAGACGTCGAATAGCCGTTCATCGAAGTGGAGGCGCCGGTGGTTGTACTGGAAGAGTGCGAGAAGTAGTGCGTCATCAGAGTGTCGGCCATCGAGTGGTAGTCGTAGACAAACATAACTGAGTTATCACCGAATGCTTTGGTGGTGAAGACCTGCCTGAGCTGCACCACATTCGAGTGCTCCAACTTCTTCCACATGTCTATTGAGTTGATCAGTAGCTTAGCGTTGGCTGAGTTCGGCTGAAACGAGTGGACGCGCCGTAAGCACAAGAGTTGTCCGCTTTTGCTGTTCGTGCCTCTCATCACAGACGACCGGAAGCCGTTGAATGTCGTCGAAGGGCTCGATAGGGAGGCCTCCAATGGGATCAACTCGTGGTATATGTCGACCACTTGAGGCAAATCTAAGTACAACTCGTTTGAAGCCATGTCTTGAGACACAGTTAGCTTTCGTATTAACTCCTGTTTTATGCCTTTAATGCTATCACTTATGAAGTAATTCGGAACCAATTGTTGTGTCGTTTGTTGTTGTTGTGCTCCAACTGATCCCAAGACAGGCGTACTGTTAGTGTTGGAGTGAGTATTGGATCCAATGATTGCTTTGCGAGTCATCCGATTGTTTTGCGAATCAATGGTCAGAGCATTCATCTGCGAAGTGAGTGAAGAATCGGTTCCGTAATAACTGTTGCCATTGTTTTGGTGCAAATACGTCGGAAGTCGTGATTCTGAAGACAAATGCGTTGAATCCATGCCTGGAATCGGTTGAATCGTCTGACTCGAGGGCGAAGACATGGGCGCTAAGGATGGCTGAAGTGATGCCGCTATCGATGGGACTGCGGATGACTGTAGCGATGGATGAGTTCTTTGTTGCGAATGAATTGGATTGCTGTGACTGTTGTGCCAGAACTGACAGTCAGTGCCGTAGAAGCAAATGCCGTCCGAAGCGAAGTACCGACAGATACTGTTCTTCTTGTTCTGGCCGTTCACTCCATTCATCGGGTTATCCATTGTTTGCGATTCAGACTATACTCACGTCAAAGAAGGTCTGCAATGCCTGCAATGCCTGCACTCATCGGATCAAATGGCAGAAGAAGTGGACAAACGATCATAAGTGGAGTCAATCGACATATGTTTACACAAATTAATTCAATGTTTTTGTCTGTAATATCAGTATCGCTACCAATAGTCCTATTATTCTCTGCACTCATATCACTAAACATTTAATGCACAGTAAGTCTAGTTCTCAGCTCTGATGCCATTCAGTACTACAGTATTCAGTACTGTATTATACTGTACTGTAGTCTACAGTAGTATTCAATAGTATTCAATACAATGCAAAAGCTATGAAAATACTCCAAAATATGTTCAATGTCTCTGAAGTGCAGTCATTTTCACTGAAACCCCATTCAAGAACTCACTGCTAGACTACCAGTCAGTCAACAGTCAACACAAGTTTCATATGACTACATAGCGAAGCACAGCTTTCAATCAGGGTACTAAAAATGACTACAGTATAACAATATCTGAGTTGACTGTAGTTTAGAATTCAATTATTTCTACTAAATATGAATCAATAGTTCAATGTTTTCATTCATTTATATATTATCCACAGATTATACGAATTAATCAATATTTATGTAGAGATAAGCAATCAATGACTAGTCTAAGAACACAAAACTTATATCATTTGCAAACAATAGAAAACAAGTTTGCGATCAAAACATTTCTTATATTTTGTACAATAAATTCAAAATTAATATTAATTTTGATCTAAAACTAAGAATTTTCTCTTCAATTCTGGTTTGGATTTTGTCTGCGATTTGCAAATCATTGCCATTACTTGAACACAGAATATACACAATTGGTTTGAAACTAACGACTGCTTTATACAGCCTGTCAAAGAAATGACAAACGCGCTCAAACTAACCTGGAGCCTAAACCAGACAAGATAATTCTATGAAAATTTCTATTTTTGTAAAGCAACTAACAAAAGACTTTTTCACCGCGGCGAGTTTTTACTGGTACAGCACAGGTAGCACTGAACTACCAGTGTTTCCAGGGTCAAAACTACTAAGGTTATACAGAATTTAAGCTATTCCTAATGATCCTTGTTAAAAATGATCGAGTAGCTCTATCAGGTTTTTTCCTAAAACTGTTACGTTTTTGAACAGGGTGACTTTTTATCTGAAAAATGGCATAATTTATGAGGCTCTGGAGCAAAAACCACAAGGGATAAATAAAGTCTGAGCACTGAAAAATAATCACAAAGAAAAACACAACATAATTCTGGATGTCACCTTGGTGTTACAGATATTTGCACAGCACGCATTTTGAATATTACTACAATAAATCTGAATTGATTATTGCTGTGAAGTATGTATTTCTATATTCAGTGATTATTATTTATCACCATTGAAATTACATTTTATCTCAATTGAAAAAATATTAGTAACACCAAGGTGATATCCAGAATTATGTTTTAAGTGTTTTTCATTGTGATTATTTTTCATTGCTCAGACTTTATTTATCCCTTGTGGATTTTGCTCCGAAGCCTCATGAATTATGCCATTTTGCAGATAAAAAGTCACCCTGTTCAAAAACGTAACAGTTTTAGGAAAAATCCAAATAGAGCTGATCGATCATTTTTAACAAGGATCATTATGAATAGCTAAAATTTTGTATGACCCTAGTATTTTGACCCTGGAAACACTGCTAGTTCAGTGCTACCGGTGCTGTACCAGTAAAAACTCGCCGCGGTGAAAAAGTTTTTTGTTAGTTACCTTACAAAAATAGAAATTTTCATAGAATTATATTGTCTGGTTTAGGCTCCAGGTTTGTTTGAGCTCGTTTGTCTTTGACAGGCTGTATTTTATTTATAAATACCATCCAGTTTAATTATTTTGATGGCATATTCCATGTGATCCAATCGATCCATGACTTTATGCACTACTCCGAATGCACCCGAACCTATTATTCCCATATCTGTGTAATTTTGTTTATATCTTTCAAATCCGGAAACATTGGGTTTATCTGTGTTTACAGTCTTTTTGTTCTCTTTTCAAACAAAACAAATAAAATTTCATTAAAATAGTTCAATCTTTTTGTTTCTTATTGTCTTGTATACCATATTCACCACCGAGTTCTTCCATTTCATCCTTCATTATTGGCTTTTCAATATATATTATACTCCCACCTTGATCATTCGTTTCCACACCAATTTGTTTATCTAGCAATTCTTTGTCTTCATTTTGTTTTGACAATAATTTTGTATTATTTTCTAAAAATGTTTGCTTTTCTTCAGAATTTTGCTTTCGGTTTATATTTGTGGTCTGAATGACCTCTTGTTTGTTGGAGGCGTTCATATTCTGATCTGAAATACATATGAATATAATAAATTTTTTGGTATAAATTTTGAAGCAAGGTAACAATTTCCATTTTATTTGAACAATGTTATGAAGTTCTAATTCTTATTGTTTTCTAATGTACTATACTATTAACGAATGAATAATTTAATTAAATACACTTATTTCTGTAATAGTATTCAGTCTTATTGATTTTACTTATTGTATAATACAGTGCATGTTTTATGACTGATTTGAATTTGCTCTTATAGAAAAACTACAACTTGTAAAATATTGGAGCTGGTTTAAGTTTTAAAGGCATTCGTATGATTTGAATGAAACAAATTAAATATTATAAGACTGTATTCCGACTGTAATAACAGAAAAAACTATTGAAATATACAATTCTTTGAACAAATTGGGAAAAATATTTTAATCAAATTGATGACAATTTCTTATTCCGAGAATTCGTTGAATTCTTAATAAATCTCAAACAATGCATTCAAATTATGAAAATAACAGAAACTACTGATTCAGTTATTTATTTAATAAATTTGTATTCTATTTATTTGATTGTTCAATTAAATGTATTTTATAACCAATGGTTCATAGTTCATCAAATATAATTTATAAACAACATTTTTCTTAAACCAAACCTGTTGATAATAAACATTTTCACTGTAATGAATCACAAAATAGATGCATTCAATTATTTTATAAAATGAAGATTAAGATAAAAATCTTATGAATTGTATTGATTTTAGAAATAATATATGGGTTGAATAAATCAGTTAATTTTTACCCGAATCATCCGTTGGTTCTTTTTTCGCGTCCAATAAAACTTCGCTATTCATATCAATTATATTTATTGTTTTGTAAGTCGATTGATAATTATTTGAATAATAATCAATGAAATTATTAAATTTTGTTTTTTCAATAGTATTATCGGAGAGATCAAAAATATTATCATCACTTAAAGCTGTCATTTCAATGTAACTATTGTTTGTCGACTCAATTGATTGAAATTTCATATTCGAGTCAATTATTTTGGGAACTTTTTGATAACCCTTTGTGTCGTCATTATTCTTATATTTGCCACAAAAATATATGATTCCATCGTTTGTTAGGAAATAACTTCTTTTTTTATTCGAACATATTTTAACTACATTTTGAATGTCTATTAGTTTTGGTTTAGTAATGCTTTCATTTGTTTCCACATTATGTCCCAAATTATAGGATTTATTATAACCAAAACTAAAGACACATCCGTTGAGTGTTATAACAAATGAATGACTTCTATTGCAATAAATAGTTTGTATTCTGTGTTCAAAATATACACTCAAATCAATTGGCGCTGAAATGCTTTCATTCACGTCATCTTCAAATCCAATTTGTCCCTCACTATTTCTACCCCATCCATACAACTGTCCATTTGATGTCAGTGCCATACAATGCCAACGACCGGTTGATATTTGAATAATTGATTTATTGTCGAAATATTGTATTATTTCTGGTTTTGAATATTTTAATATAAAACTGGTATATCCCCGGCCTAACTGTCCCCGAGCATTCCTCCCCCAACCGAACACTTTATTGTCAAAACTGAGCGCTAATACGAAATCAAATCCAATAGAAAAGTGTTTTATTTTTT
>JAQIWA010001506.1:0-17967 GCA_034693305.1 Eueremaeus valkanovi | reverse complement strand
TCTCTCTCTCTCTCTCTCTCTCTCTCTCTCGCTCCCTCCCTTCCCCCAGCCCCCCGGAATAGAATATGCGAAACACGAGTAGTCATATAAGAGTTAATCTGAGTAGCAATTTTGCAAACTTGGTCTTTCCTTCATCTCTGTGGCCCCCACTTAATGCATTATCAGTTGGATATATAGATATCAGACTCCAATCCCTTATTGAATTTGAATCCTCTCCTCTGGTCTCTGCGCTCATTCATCTATATCTTCCCTGAATTTCTATTTGTGTCGTATATAATATTGTGACCACTTTTCTACACACGATCCCATAGATCACACATTTTTTAGCGAATCCTTTCTAACAGAAAGTCATATTTCAATAACAAAAGCGTTTAAAAACATTTCTATAAAGAAATACACTTTTTTCGTCAATATTTTCGATGAATACATCATTTCTGCAAACATACAAATAAATGGTTTTGCGATTCTGTATCTAAACTCAACTATAGTTAAGAATATATTAATTTTAATACTTTTCGCTCAATTTCTCAGACGATCTGTCTTTGATTTGGACACAGAAGTGAGAACAGAGTATTGGATAGAAATACTAATAATTTCTCGTTTATCTCGAAATGCGATTAATTTTCTTATATATTGGAAGTTCTTGACTGCCATTCATAAGTTAAATGTAGTATTGCTTAAACTATTGCCTATAAGTCTAATGAAGACGTATTGAAACCTTTGGCTCTAATGAATACAATTTATTATAAAATAATTAATCGGAATATAATTTAGTACAAAATTCTCATTTAGGTTGAAATTATCAAAATGACCTTTCTTAATTGCTCGGCTGTTTTATTATTTGTTCAGTCTATTAATTAGTTAATTGACCAGGGATGGGTTCGACCAAATAATTTATTTGAGGGTCTCCAGGGATGACCAAACATTGTCTTTTAATTCGGATGAGTTTGTTTGTCCGCATATGTAAAGAATTGTCTCTCAAATCAGAGACAATGCCTTTCCCTTAGGAAATCATGTAACGCAAGCACATATCCTTGAACTCAGGATATCTCACCTTTGATAAGATATTTATTTATAAATAATATCAGAACTAAATTCATTGGAAATAATTTGCAATAAGTTATCCAAAAATAGTATTCCATTCCTCGAAATGTCTTCTCTGATAATGACTAATAAGGCGTTGGTGTTAAGGAAATTGGTTCGGATTATTGCTACCAATATTTGAGTTAAGCGGAAATCAAAGACAGAATATATGAAAAATCTGAACTCAATTGTCAAGAGATGGCTTTGAGCCCAAATACCTCGACGACACTCAATAACATACTTCAAGAAACAATTTTAGTGCTAATACTTAGAAGAGTTGGGTTTATAAGCAAAGAATTTTTTATTTAAGCAAAATATTTGTTATGCAAATCAATCACAAGAATATTCACTCAAATTTATTTTGCAATAAAATTCATGACATATTCCGCTAATATTTTTCACTTCTGCAAAATTATTGCCCCAAACGATGAAACTCGAGTTAAACTAATTCTAAGTTTTTTTTTGTTTTCCCAGAAATATATGAATGAATTCATTAATTCAATGTAAAGAAAGTATTGTTCGTTCGGACAAAATATGATTTCTAAGTATATGAGTGAACGTTAAAGTGATTAACGAGACCTCACTATCTCTATAGCTATCAGGTATTTGTAATGACATTCGTATCATCCATTTCCACAAATTCTATTCAAAGAATTTTAGATAATTTCGGCTGAATTTGAAAAAATGTTCGAAACGTTCGATTCGTTATCAGAATTCGCGGAATTCCTTAAATGGAAAGAAGAAAATGCTTTCATCTCTCAGTGTCTGTGCAGTCATCGACGCTTTATTCCGCACAACTTCACTGTCTCTCTGCCCCTCTCTATCCGAATAAATGAACTAATTTTTTAATATTATTATCAATATTGCCTTAACTGATCAATTCCTCGAAAAGTTATTTCGTTTATATTTTTTTCAATCATTAGAACCGTCAGAATTCAGAAATTCGGGGAAAATAATATACTTATGATGCGATTGCTTTCGTTTGAATCATATTTTAATTAATAACCTATTTTTTGGGGGCTTTATAGAGTCGACAGTTTAGTAAATAGTAATCAATATTTAAATATTAGAAGAATCTGTTGTTTTATATTTTGAAAATAGTATTCTAGGCATAAAGGTAGCCAGGCATAAATAACTGTAAATGTGACTGCCCTTAAAGGCCACTTTCTTGCATAGCTTTTTGTGCGAATCCACTCATTTATATGAAATAAAGTGCTGACTCTAATGGTAAGACATATACAGTATGTGAATCGCTTTAATATTATGTGTAAAAAATTTTATTTGAATATATTGAGTGGATAATCAAGATCAATAAGTTTGCAATTAGTGTGTCAGATTATATATGAATTAAGCTGGGTTTGAATAACTAAAAAATTTGAATTTTTGCTGAAAATAAATACTCGGTTTAATTAGATTTGTCTTAAAAAACAATAAAATATACCGTAATATAATTGAAAATAATTTATTTAAATTTTATATAAAATAAGAAACAATTGAATTCAGGTAAACCTTATTTAATATTTTGCTCAGAAGTGTATAAATAATATAATTATAAAATTTCTTTTTCTTTAATTTGGAGATAAGACTAACTCATTTGAATAGCAAAACACTGGTCTTGTTGGGTAGTAATTAGGAAATGCAAATAAATTTCAAAAGACCCGTCTCATGAGAATTAACCCGATCTTTGAATTTCCCAACTTTTGCTTTTCTTATTAATATTTATGATTTTTAAACAATTTATGCATTTTTGTAGAATATATTCAGTGGAGAACTAAAATGATTTTACATTCAATTCGTATGAAAACCAAGAAATTAGTTCAACATTTTGTGAAAACCATTTTGAAAATAGGATCTGAAGTAATGGCTTTGAGTTTGTTTACTAAATATATAAGATTGTGGTTCAGACACAATAAAAGCTTTAGTACAACAATAATGCTATCATTTCTGGGGTTAATATATTCTATTTGAGTGATAAGAATCTGAAAGAAGTATATAATTATATAATTGAATAATTCGTTTCAGACTATTCTAACTAATAATCTTGTAATGAAAGTGAGTCAATGAAATTTTTATATGTTCTTTAACGACCAAGTTTATTATTTAAGGTTTAGGCAAAATTAATAATTTACAAAAACACTTAAAAAGATTAATTTCTTTGATTATGAAATACTGGAAATCTTGCAGTTATTCCTGATTTTGAGTTATTTCTGCGATCTATCAGTTAGATTGTGCTTACAATAGATTGAAATCAATTTAAAGCATTGCTTATGTAATCGTAGATAAGATAAGATAATTGTAAAGACTGTACAATAGTTTTGCTCAAAATGAGCAAAACATATATCGATTGTATTGTTTCACATGTTTTCTACATTCAAGTCGTGTTTGCTGTCCATTCGCATCAGAGCTGTTCAAAGGCACCTACAGCTCATATGCCCAAGCATCTTTTGCAATCCTATATAATTGGATAAAATTCTAATAAAAGTAACAAGCTTAGACGTCATTAAATGATTTTCTAGTACTTAGACCTTAGCTGCAACATATTCTTGGTTACCCCCAAACAAATTGTGGCCATCCCTGCAGTCGAATCAATGAGTTGAATGAAGTGAAACTCAATTCTGCTATAAAAGGGCAAAACGACGACAATTTCAACGATCAGTTTATGAATCACCAGTGGCCTAATTCTTGCCATCAAATAAACTCGTGTTTACTCTTTCGTAGGTTTCCTTTCAGACGATATTTAATTCCTTAAGAATTAGAAATCAGTCCGGAGTAGAGCTAACAAGGATTTTGAGCTTTAAATTATCAAAATATGTTTATTGCACTCAATCTATGCCTTATAGCAGTGGTGGCCATAGGGGGTTCAGGGGGGAAGACCTCTAGGATTTTGTCAAAGTAATCCGCGAAGTAAGAGAAAAATGGAACCACCAACTATTTGATATAAAAATATCAACAGAATAAAGTTTATTTTAAATAGTGCTAGCGTCATTACTATAGCGCCATGTCTCTTTTTAATCATAACTTGCTATTAGGAATTATATTTTTTGTAAGTTATGTGAGCTTCCCCGGGGCATAAATATCTCGAACGCTAAGTAGAATGAAATTGAATCAAACAAATGCCTCCCCTTTGAGATTAAGTATGAGAGGATAGACTGTGCCCTCGTAAGGTTTTTCCCCAATTAAAAGTTGACTCCTCTGGAGCTAGACAACACTGGCTCGAGGCATGACCCTTCTGGACGAAATCCGAGGCTGACCCCCCCCCTGGAGGGAACGAGTCTGTCCACCATTGCATTCTAGAGACAGTCCTAAAAAAGTCTTATTCATTGAAATTATTGATTATTTGAAATCATAAACGAATTTAAATCCAAATGTAAGCATAAAATCAAAGAATGAATTATTGAAAAAAATCGATTCGTTTTTTTGGAATTTTTCAAATAGCTGGATGAGTCTGACATCATTTTCATTGCAAATACTGTATCAAAGAATTTTTAGGATGATTTGAAAATTTTGAAACATTCATAGAAACTGGATCAATTTATATGAAACGATTCTAATAAATATTATGTAATTAAATCATTTTAGCTGTTTTGAAATCTATATGTTATCAATGAAGTTTAATGAAATTTCAAATAAAAATAGAGAAACTAAAGGAATGTTTGATTGAAATGATTAACAATGAAATAAGGCTTCAATTCTGAAAATTTCATAACAGAATTGAAGCCTTAGTTTAGAAATCAGTTCAATCAGACATTCCTTTAGTTCACTGCTAATAACAGTAGATTTCTTTAATAAAAGAAATTATCTGGGTTATATTTGGCACCAGGACTAATTATTGTATATCATATTTTGCTGCAGATCTTTACGAGTGATGTACTTATTATTTATAATTATCAATATATGAAATGACGAGACAGTGAGTAATTAGTATTTGAATTGATTTTGAAAATTCAGAATTGCATCCATGCACTGCCATTATTAGATTAGCAGTATATGTGATATTAAGCAAAAGTTGAATCATTTGCATAAATTCAAAATCACATTTGTGTTAAGCTTTTGAATTGATGTGGATGACTATAGTGATGACAATCGCCAGAATGGTTGCCTCCATTGGTTAACTTTAATGCTATTTTCAAACACAGTTTCGTTTAGTTCTCACAGAATTCTGATACAAAAGCCTATATTTTATAATCAATAGTCTCTTAAATATAAATCGGTTAAAATCAATCAAGTTTTAGGTCAGCAGAGAATACAACTAAAAAATATTAAATTTTATTCTCCACTAAAAATCAATAAAATAATTCTCAAAGAAAAAGAGGAATTCTTTGGAAAATTTCTTAACAGACTCTTAAAATTTTTGATCGAAAAACATATCAATGACTTGAATGTGAAAAACAAACTTTTTATTCACAACTTTTTTTTATTCAAAGAAATATAAAATAATATTCAGAAATAAAATTTTTGTTTAATAGAAAATTTGATTTTATCTATGAATAAATTACACTTTTTTTGGTATAATTTTCTCTATATTTTCCACTTTTATGTTAATATTGAATTAAATCTCCAGCGAATATCCGACACATTTTTCACTCAACCATAAAATCGATAATTCAGATAAAATTAAGTCAAGTATTAACTGTGTGTTAAAAATTAATTAACAAAATGCTAAACAATTCAGTATTTAAATTGAAATAAGTATTAGATTTATGCAAATATAACACTAAATACTATATTTGTCGACACAATTATATTGACTCTAAGTCTGAAATATAAATGCATTCGCTATTTGTTCACTCATTGGCCGACGGCTTAAGATCAGGTGAAAGAAAAAACATTATAAATCCAATGAATTCAATACGAAGAGCCATTTAATTGCCCAAATAGACTCTTGCTTATTCTATCTGTGACTTCTTCTTAAGTCCATATGTTTTTTAAAAAAAGGTATTCAGAAATAATTTTGGCTTAAATTTTTCAATTTACTGCCGGATCATTCATAAAATCTGAGTATCCAAATAAATGAGACCAGAGTAGATGACTGCGATTTCTTAATTTGTCAATATTTGAATTGTGAGTACTGTTTGGTAAATAAGGGCAAAGGCATTGATGCGAACAATGATTTATGGATAATATGATCAATGATTTTAAATAATATAATCCAAATATTGAACGAAAATACTGTATTATATATTCTATGCTTTTATTTATTATTTTTTGATTCTTAATAATAGCCATAAAATTCATTATTATTAATGATTTCTTTTCAATATTTACTCTTTGTTCAGGTAATCGATGGAAAAGAGCCTTTGGCTACACTTAAAGAGGCGAAAACAGCAATATTCACACACGACTCGGGTGATTAGCAACTCTATACTTGTTTATTAATTCAAAGCCTGTCCTCAAAGTCGGTATTATTATAATTAATGCTTGAATTTAATATACAGTAATATAAGAAGAAGAAAAAACTTATAATAATAATAGACTTGAGAACAGAAATAAAGAGTTTGTATTGTATTGTAGGCTATAATCAAAGCATTTCATTCCCTCCTCTATTGACTCAATTTTTTTTTGGTTAAAATCTTTTTTCATCCGACGACTGTTTGACTAAATTTCTAACTCAATTCAAATCTTCTCCGGTTGGCAACCGTACAGTTCAACTACTGGCGCGTACAATCCAAGGCACATATATTAGCGAAGGTGGAGGTTTCGACTACGATCAATCATGGCTGTGCGCTATGTAAGTGCCAACACATCTTAATTTTATGCACACAACACATACAGTAGAGTATATACACATTGAGATAATGCGTGCCTTCGGCTCCAAAACCGACAGTTATTTACTTTTATTACATTATTATAAAACTGAAAAACGAAACCCAAATAATGTCGTTCTGTATTAAGTTCGGCGCAAATGTTTCAGCGCTTCAATTACTACTTTCCGGCAGTGATTGCGTGCTTTGATTCACTTATTTGTGTTCACTATTTCTTATACAACATATGACAAGAAAAGCAAATAGTTATCAATAAAATTAATTTTTATTATTAATGAATAACTTTTCAATTGATCTGAAATTAAATATTAAAAAACTAATAATTTATGGAATATTACTTCATATAAATTTGATTCGTTAATAAGGAATTTTAGGTTCAGAATCATTAACATTTATTTAGCAGAGTCAATTTTGGGTTAGAACTCAAGGTTGCCCCGAGTGTTTGAGCAAGGAGATTATTTAAATCAGACCATAATAGAACCAGCTTGGATCAATTATTCTATATATATTGTGTTGACTGCATTACAGTATTTTCAAAATTTAATTTCAATCCGATTTAATATTTTTAAAATCTGTTTACATATTATTAAAACAAAAACTTATTTTCATTTTCCAAAAGATTTCAATATTATGTTAATTCAAAAAATTCTTCATTTTTTTTATTTTCAAATTTAATTTAACCTATTTTTCAAATTTTCAATAAGACATAACATGACTACTGAGATATGAAATTATAGTGAATTTACATTTTTATTGAATGAAAATATTCAAAAATCAGATAATTATGAAATCCAAATAAGTATAGAATATTTGAATTAAGGCAAACGTAAATGCATTGAAAATTTTAAAATCAAAGGTTAGTTATCGAGGGATTTGATATAAATGTTTAATAAATTATGAAAAGTGCGTAACAAATAATTTTGATGATTATATTTATATAACATTTGCATTTGTATTATCAATTCCGGTGAGACAGTCGTTAAATACATTAATATAATTATGTTATTATTGTTTTGAACTCATTATAAATGAAATATTTAATACATTTGTTATACTGTATTTGAATTAAACAAATACTAAAGAAAATCTCAAAAGCATTTCAAATCGAGTAATAAGTAATGAAATAATTGCTGAAAAATTGTGTCGAAAATAAAAAGTCGTTTCTCTTATCAACAATTTTGTATACTTGGAGAGGAAGTGCCCTCAAAGAGATGAGAAGCAAAAAAGTAGTGAAACATTCGGGAGATATATATAATGGGATGCAATAGTGTGTCAATAGAGTAGTGTTATATTTCTCGCTAACAAGTTATGTCATTGATGTGAACCAAAAGGCATCGATGCGGTGCTTAATGCCAACCAAACGCCAAACAAATACTGGTCAGTCAGCCGTCAGTGCCTTACATTCACACTCACTGCCAGATCATATGCAATAGTGGCGTAACCCTAACCTAAACACAATTTTATATCAAATATTATATGAATTCATTTCTAATTGATTTCGGAAATCATATCCATTTAGTCACTAATTATTTTACTGAAACAAAAAGTTTTGATTTGAAAACAATCGGTAAGTAATAAGAAATTGAGTGAATATAATAATAGAGCTGAGGATACAAATGAATGGATTGAATAATTGAATGAGTAATGCACAACAATTTTGCAGAGATAGTAACGTCATATAGACTTCAATACTAATGTATTAGAGACTCGAAAAGCGCGAAAAGTTCTTATATGACTTGGAGTAGTTGTGGTAGAGAGAGAGAGAGAGAGAGAGAGAGAGAGAGAGAGAGAGAGAGAGATTGCGGCACAAATGCATAGTTGCAAATCACAAGCAATGGCTGAGATTTATGGGACGTATTCAGTGAGGCATCACCAAAATGGTGCCAAAGATAAGACATTCCGTTATGAACTATACTTATATAAATCTTTTTGTACGCTCTCAGCCCTAAAACTGAGCCCAAAACAGCATATCTGTGCCCTTTTTTAAAATCTCTATTTTGTTTCATTCATTGCTGTCTTTATTCGTACTTCAGTTTGTATTTTATCGCTTGTATTCATATGCAGAGAATTAAGTATTAATTTTTATGATTAGATTTTTATTCTTTTCTTTTATATTGATTATAATGATTAGAAAAATAACTTCTGATCTTATGTTGAATTACGACTAGACATACAGTAGAACTACTACAGTAGTAGATGTGTTAGTGCACTGATAATCCGTTCTGTACTTATAGAGTAAAGATTGGATGAAAAAAGCAAACATTAATTTCATTTGTTTTGGACAAACGGTTACTATAATTAAGAGCAATACGATTACAAAATAGGATCTGTAGTACTAGTAGTACTATAATCATGCTTTAAGTCAGAAACAATATAATGTCATTTATTATTCGATTGTATTGTGTGACCTATGCCTTGGATATTTATTTTCATTGATTAATTATACTGTAGTCAAAACCAAATTATTTTTCCAACTTTTATTGCTTTGGATTTTATGTACAATTCATTGAAAGCATATTATTTCTAATATTTTTATTTATCTTTTCGTATATTAAGAGCTTTTTTTTATTCGAGAAATGAACTCATAATTAATTATCGATTATTATATATAATGTTTATAATAAACAATGAATTTTAGTTATTCTTCTCATCATATTTACAGTTCTTTGTTCTTCGATCTGAAGATTGTTTGATAAAAGTGAAGAAAGAGAGAGAATATGATCTAAAAGTGTATGAAAAATATCAAAATCAAAGCTAATAATGTGTTAGTTATCCGAAAGCAATCTCAATCTGAGAAAGTGAGGGCGACTTAAGTGATAGCGAAGAGCAAAGAGAGCAAAGAGTAAGCAAATGCTGGGCTTTTGACTTATGATAGAGATTGACAGCTATAACGAGATATGACACTGAAATTAATTACGAATTACTTGAGCCCAATATGTGGAGTCTTGAGCTGACATTTCTTCTTCAAAATTGTTCGCTTCATTCCTTTCACGCCTTACTGTATAACTCATACTCTATAAGCCGTATAAACCATTTCAGTTCAACTCTCTCTCATTTCTCTCATCACTCGCTTTATTGACGTCAAAAACTTTTAATGACTTTTAATGATAACCTAGTTTTATTGCGTTTAAGATTCAACTATTATTATAGTGACTCCAAAATCATGGCTATTATTGTACCACAAATGCGAACAAACAGAACAAATAAATCCATTGCCGACTAAACTATTCATTAAATTGATTTTTCTAACAAATTCAAGCAATAGTTACTCAATATTGTGTAAATATAATACAACAGCTATTGTATGCATAGAATGGCTTATATTTGGTCACGATTTTAATGATTTGTATCTATATTATAAATTTGATCCGTTTGCTCAAGAAGTTAGCCTAAAAGAGTGATGGGTCGTTTATTGGATTTATGGGTATTCCAGAAGAGGTGAGTTATGTCAAACAGTGTAGACATTGGAGGATATAAAAGGATTGATATGTGATATTGAAAATACCAAAATCTGTGCCAAATCCGTATGAATGACAGCACAGGGTTTATAATTGTGTCCATATATAAAATAAGACACATAAATAAGACCTCTATTTTGTTTATATAATAATAAACTCATATAATAAGGAAATAAAAAGTATTTTGTAGTATAAATATATGACAGAGCCATCAGTTAATTATTTTCTTGTCAACACTTTTTTCTCTCTCTTTCCTATCTTTTCTATTAACTGACTGAACAAATAGCAAACCAAATGTCATATATATATTAATTTCAAAATCATATTCTGTATAAGATTTTATATTTCATCACTTAATCCATTCAAAGCCCTAGTAATTGATTCTTATTTTTTTCCAATCATTATATTCTGTGAAATATAAAAGAATTAGAAATTATTGGATAATAGAAGAGATTAAAGAGTATTAACAAAACAAATCTGTTTTAATAATAGAATTTAATATTCGTTTAAATTATAAGAACATTAATGTTATATCGATTTGAAAAAGAAATTTTTTTCGAAGCAAAACAAAAAAATATAAAAACAATTTTCATATTTAAGTCATGTTTAAGTCAACCCAAAAGACGGAATACGACTAAAGGCTTCGCAAACTAAGAAAAAGAGTTCGTGTTTTATATTCGGATCAATACTTAAGAAAATGTTTCCAATTTTTTTTTCTTTGTGTGTCATTGAAATCATATTGATTTCGAATTTAGAGATATTTATCCAAGCTAACGGTTAACTTTGAAAGCCATAACCTTTTGCCGGAGACAAACATTTTTCCTATAATGTTGTCTTAAATTCTCTAAAAACTATGTTAAGGAACGAATAAAAAAACAGAATAGAGTAGAGTAGGAGAAAAGTGGCCTCATTTCAAATGTTCTTTATTTTATATGTGAAGGTATTTCACTCTACAGTATATATAAGTTATATTTCTGTTTTGATTTTCATTTTTTATAATACATTTCAATAACTGTTTAGTAAATAATATAAGATTTTCGATATATTTCTTTCGGAAACATAAATAACAGAAATGTTTTGATCACTGTTTTGATCACATATGAAGTTGAATATAAAAATCTATGAAAAAATTGATTGATTAGTAAATTGAAAATTAATTTCAATTAAAATTATTTGTCAAATAGAAAAAAAATTGTTTTAAGAGAAGAGACAGAAAAATAAATAATAAAATATATATATTTCTGAGCCTAAGAGCAAAAAGAGAAGAAAAGTTTCTTTAATTAATGATTAATAATTGCGTAAAATATTTTTTCTTTATGTCGTTTCTGCTGTTTTTCATCTTTATTCTGACGGAGGAGTGTTAGGAACTGTCACTAATTCAGACAAAAACATTAATCACTGACTCAGATGAAAGATTATGAAGAAATTGTGCGACACATTAGACACAGAATATAAAACCATAAAATGGAAGTAAGAAATGAAATGAAATGATCGAGAATATAGTCAATGTATTGAATGTATTTTTTTTCCAACCATTTATGGCAAATAAAATACATATAATTCATAAACAAAAAGGTAGTATAAAAACAATTACTGGGATTGCAATGAGACAAATCCGGAATTGACCAAATACATTTAGGATGGTGTGCTCCCTGTGCCTGTCTGTGCCCGTGTGTGTGTGCCACTGATGTTGGCCTTATTTAGCTATTAACTATTAACTATTTGATTGATAGCTGTAGACACGCTTCAACTAATGGACATTCGCTTTACAGTGAAAGCCATGCAATGCAATGCATTCACCATTTTTTCAAGCATTCAAGCATTCATTCAGTTTTATAGACAACACAATAGCATTTCAATCCGACAATAATGTCATTCGATATATACAGCACTCTCTCTCTCTCTCTCTCTCTCTCTCTCTCTCTCTCTCTCTCTCTCTCCCTCTCTCTCGCTCTCTCGCTCTGCTCTCCTCTACTGTACTGTACTCTCTATACCAATACTCTTAACTCCATTCTCTATGTACTCTACTTTGCCTCTCAGTATCTTTAGTACAGTTACTCTATTTTCTCAGATGTTTTACTTCTTTATCATTGCGTTCAAGTCTGGCATCGCATCCAGAAGTAAGTCATTCAAATAATGTACTATAACCTGACCGATAGTAGTGACTGACAACTCACACAATCTATTAAATAAATTCTGATCCTATTTATTAAGTTTTCAATTTTTAGTTAAACTTTTTATATATTTTTATAAAAACAAAGACAAATCAATCAAAGCTTTACTTGTCTTACATTTAATGGTAAAAACTAATAAATGACAAATTATTTTCGCGTTTCATCTCAAGAACTTTAGTCTCTCTTTCAATATTATATTAAAGGCTTTTTCATTGATTTGTTCGATCAGACTATCGATTAGAAAATCCTATTCAGACATAAAGTATTTTGTTTTTTCTTATATTGAATTTCTCACTCTTTCGACTGCATTAAGGTTTGAATTACTGACTACATTAAGAGCAGAGATGCTTTATGGCAAGCATCCAGGCCAAACAGGCACTCCGATCGATCATTTGCATAATATTGCATTTGAGAATTTCAATCGGGCAGAATTTAGTTTCAAGGTTCCTTCTTATGGCATTGTTCTACATACTACTGTGCACCTTATTATTTGCATCCCTGGTCGCGCCAATAGATAGTACAGTATTTGTTGAAAAAAGTTTAGTCAGTATAGTATACACTGAAGTGAGTACTGTATAGTCAGTATAATTAAGTGAAATCATTTGCATTTGCATTCATTGATTCAATGCATTCAATGTTTTGATCGTTATTTTTATTGCAAATTATTATTGCTTTTTATTCGAGTCTACATTGAGATGAAAAGCAATAAATAATTTATTGATTTATTTTAAGCCATCTTTTCTGTTCGGAGACATTCTTATCCTTAGATGACATGCCATTCGATTATACTTTTTGTTCGTATTGTTTGTCCAAAAATATATATTAGCTTTCATTCTCTTATTCTTTTATTACTCTATTATTTGTTATTATTGTCCGAATTTTGATACACAATATATTGGAGTCAAAGATGTTGTATTGAGTCCTACACTGAAACTCAATTCATAGTTAATTATTAGTTTCTTATCGGATAAAAGCCATGTTTTTATCCCAATGTTATTCGACGTTAGTTTATGTCAACTATTGATTTGAACGTAACTTAATCGCCAGTCAGTCAGTCAGACCATACCATACAATCATAGATGTAATCGAGTTTTCAATTGACTTTATTGTCGCTAAACATCCGCTTTCGAGAAACCTTTTCCAAGTCATTCATTACAATGAATATAACTTAATATAATTTGATATCTATTTATATGCTTTCAAAACATTCTTCTCTTTACAAGATTTGTCTTTATATTGACTGTTGTTTGTCTGCCAAGACATCCAATAAATCCAATAGACCCTTGCTCATATATGGCGCACTGCATCTAAGCTGTTATAATTCAAAGTCAAGTTTCATATAGCTCTGTCAATCCGTTTGAAAGACACTTTAACCGGCTTAATTCAATTATTTAAAAGATTTGGTATCATAATTCAGATTACCCAATCTATCAGGTCTATCCTCGCTCATTGGATACTTACCATTACAGTCATTGAAATAAGATTTGATCGAATTCTGTAATGAATTCCGATTTAATGTTTACTCAAATATAACATTGATTTGCGTTTACATAATGTGAGAAATAATTGAATAATAAATGGCTGAATAAGTCGTTTAAAAATCGATGATCTATACTAACGATCAGATCCAATGACAGTTGAATTTTTAGATGAACCACATCCTTTGCTCTTTTATAGTTTCCTTTGTATAGCCGGAAGCAGTTTAGCCAAAAACTCTCATTTAATAAGAGCCAAAACAATGTTTTTTATCGAAACACTTCATAATATTTGACTTCAATATTGCAAACTATAATTGAAGAGACCAAGCTGACTTATGCTTTAATTTAGCCAGGCTCACGTTCAGTATAGTGTATTCGGAATAAAGATTTAAAGTTCGAACCCCCATCCGCTGCTTTATTTCCTCAAGGTTATTTCACTGTTGTTATAGTATTATGGAACTGAATTTATATAGTCTGTTGATCCAGTTCATTCAATAACTAAAGGAATGAGCTCATTTAGTCCTGCAATTCTAAGTTTATATGATTTACTAATTACATGACTAGAAACAAATCTTGTCAATCACCAATCACAATTGCATAGTCAATGACCTGATTATCCATAGATTTCCTAATAATGAGTCATAGAGTATATGGATTTCCTCTAACGAACTCCTCTTTCATGGCATCAAATAATATATAAATATATCGTTTCTATCATTTGAATGAATGGGTAATTGGTTTTCAATATTTGATAGAATGCTATAATTTATTGCCATTCACTCCAATCGTATATCATATGAAAGCTATGAAAGCTATGAAATGATTATCTTTAATCACAATTCATATTAGGTCTGACACATGAAAAGCAATGTTAGATATGCTGTGCATTAACTGTTCACTTCTGATCTGAACCTTATAAAGAGTTTAATTCTGATTCTAATGCCTATAATTTAAATAAAGTTCTTTAAATTTAATTCACAAAAAAATCCATTTAAGACCTAATACTATAAAGTATTTTCTGCTTAAAAACTTGGCTTTGGCTCAGATTTTCAAAAAAAATAAATGCATTTACAGTACGCTAAAGAAAAAGTATTAATATAATAGCTATGAACATAGAAGGGCAACTTTGATCTTGGTAACTAAATATTAGCCCCTTACTTAATGTATAAATTATACCCGGGCATAAGCAAATTTTCAAAATCCATTTATTTATCTATGTATTGAATCTGAGCTATAATTTTGTATTCAATACCAGAAACAAAATCCATATTTAACTGAATTCATGTTCTGCTTATTCGCCAATTTTTGTAGCAATTTGTCGACAAGTCTTAGACTTATATAAAAAATCGTAACTTTGGTTGAAATCATTGATTAATATTTAATATGAATAAAGATATAAAAAGTGTTTTATAACAAGAGTGAAAAATTCAATAAGTGTGCCGAGTTGCTATTTGTAAGAGACTTAAAGCATAGACTGCAAAGTCGGTAAAGTATGTCAATATGAACGTCGGGTGCATTTTCATCGATTCCCAAATCTTTTTAACGCATTTCTTATACTTTTTTTTGTACAAAAACTTTCAGTTTTTATAATAAAATTTTCTTCATTTATGAAAAGCATAAAATCCGAGTTAAATGACTCAAATCAGAGGCACAAGAAATTTAGGCTTTTTGCTGATCACTCACTGTAATACAAATTCTGCTCAATAATAATACAAGGGATGTGCAAGGGGGTTTAGACAAAAAAATTTCCTGAGAGCTGTGCTAGACCCCCACCCCGACTTTTGCGCGAGCTTATACGGAAAATGACCAAGTTTTGATTAAATTTAACTGAACTTCAATTTAACTAAAATAAGGCTAAATTGTCTTTAAATTAGCTATAGCTAAATTAGGCCAAAATTCGGTCAAATGCGACCATTTTTAGACTAAACGCCATTTTTGCGGCCATTGTGGCGGCAATCTTGCCCCTCCCTATACCCCCTGTCTCTGCCTTGCACATCCCTAAATGATATAAAGAATAAAATAGTTATAAATAATCTGATAATGCATTTTCTAAACACTCGACAAATATATAAAACATTTGAATAATAATCGCAATTATTTTTAAAATTTCTAAATGAAATTCTTTTGATTAGATAATCCGGAGCAGATCTGATCAAAATATTAGCCATGAATACAAAATACAATATACTATAGGCTTAAATAAAATATGATTTCAACAGTTTTGCAAACATTAGTATTTATGAGACAATTATTAATGACTTCATTCATAAATGTGATTATAAATAATTGAATTTCATCTATAATTCAGGTGTAGTCTGCCATCACTGGCCAAAAGACATGTAGCCATAGCCAGGCTGAAACACGCGGCAAATATGGGCAGGAATTCACATGAAGTCAGGTTCTTCGTCCTGATCGTCACTCCCAGCAAAGAGGTAAACTCATCAGACGTTTTATATAACTTATAACATATTATTTCTATTCATTTCATATAAAACATTTTTATATAATTTTTTTCAATTAAAGCGTAAAAAATTACGACACGATATGAAAGAGTATTGTTTATGAATGCAATTAAAGCTGACTTTATGTTTGATTTTATTATAAACTTAATTCTATAGCCAACACAACACTGCTATTAAAAATAATGATCAATAAAACATTATTTTTAAACATAATTTTTCTTTTGTAATATTGTTTGCTTTACAAGAATGCATAGATATTTTTTCAATAGATAGTGTAGGAGTGTATACATGTGCAGGCTAATTGAGCTATGATGGGTAGCTCATGGACCAGTGTAAATTTCATAAACCAGACGTAGGAACCCATAAAATGGTAGTGTGGGCTCTAATTGAACAGAGTCAATTATATATGACGACTATTAGAGTTTCAAGATTATTAGAGTTACTATTTTAAAAATGTTCAATATCCAGGGTATTTCTAAAATAACTTTATGCACATCTCTGCAGAAGATAGACATAGACTTTGAATGTCTGTATTCTCTAATAATTTACGATAAAAAGCACTTTAAGGGAAGAACTAATTTATGAATAAAGAGAGTATAAAACAGTCGATGCAATTGAGAGTTATTTTATTATAAATATAAAATTTATTATTCAAATAAATTATGTTTTCGTTACCATATTTATAAACCATATTATTGGCCACAAAAAAATCCTATCATTAGATATAATTCATTAAAATTTTGAAAATATTTATAATATAATAAAGAAATAAATTAATTGAATTGTATCCGTCAGAGACCAAACCCATTGATTTCAAATCTAAGCTCAAATATATAAATGCTTTAAAGATTTTTCACAGCTTTTAAATTCTCAGTTCACGTCTCTCTATAGTCAGTACTATTTTGTTTGAGGCTATCATTGAAATTCTTGTCAACACATTTTTGTCACTTTTTTCACTTCAATTTCAAGCAATGATTTCAACATTTATTTCATAACTCCATTTACTAATTGAATTGTATATTTAAAACAACATTTTCTCAATAACTATATAAATGTTATATAAAATCATCAAATGATTGCATTTTTCTCCACATTTTTGTTTCGATATTTTCAATAACACAAATATCTTCAATAAAATTATTTCTCTTAAAGAATATAAAAATAAATATTTAATTATTGTATTATATCCAAGAATCAGGTTTTATTGCAAGGTTAGGTTAGGAAAAATAGAAAGACTGTATTTTATACAATAATATCGCTTTTGGTGCGGAAAAGAGTCTATAATTTTATAGAAATTCTTTTGGACACAAAACTCATTTTTATAAATATTCTGATCATTCAAATAGAAACAAGGCTGATAGCAGAATTACGTTAACTCCGCTCCGTAGAATTTTGAGTAATACAGATTTATAGATCCAGCTACCAATGATAGTTTGAATTTACAACCTGACCGTCATTTTCTCCATCTTAAAACCACAGAGCCTTTCACAACCAGTTCCTAGCCTTTCTCAGACATTTTCCTGCCTTTCTTAGCTAGTTCCTAGCCTTTC